>VZSR01000257.1:2370242-2411701 GCA_013398615.1 Brachypodius melanocephalos | reverse complement strand
GCGGTGGAGGCCCAGCGCGGCCTGGGTGGGTGAGGGAGCGCCCTCAGCGCCGCCGCCCGGCCCCGCAGCGCCCGCGGCCCGAAGGGAAAACAAGCACGGCCCGCGTCTGCTGTAAGTTTTATTTACACAGGAATTGTTACTAGTGGTCTTAAAGGAAGGCTTGATCCTTCTATTTACAGTTATATACAGATTTATAGTTGAAAAGTAAGAAAACTGTACAAGATAACACAAAAATATAAGACAAATTGGATCCAATTAAAGTAGTGAATACATAAGTTAAGAAAAATCTGACATTTACATTTCAAATTGTAATGTTATGAGTAGCATATATGTAGTTTTTAAACCAGATAGCAACGCAAGTTACACCACACTAAATCTTTACCCCGATTATGCAGACTCTGCTTTTAAAACACCAGACAACTGGAAGCCTCCCGCACTTAAAAATACATAATGGCAATTTTTACTTGATTTCCAGAGGGACCAGTTACAAAAACCCACATGTAAGGAATTTATTTACATTAAATATTAGCTAAAAATGGATCAAGAGAGTGCAAGTGTTCCTCACCTGCAGTGCTATCCATTTTCAATTTCTGTCCCCTACAACCACAGGTTGTTGTACAGCATCTTCAAGAACAGGAAATGTTTGAAAATATTTGCCGTGACACATACAGAATGACCTTATGTCTCACAGTTACAAGATGTTAAAGAATTAAATATCACTAAACCAGATGCGTTTTGGATTTCAGTATTGCACACTAATAAAAAGACAGTTTCAAAAACAATTCTGTGTCTGCATTATTTCCAAGTGTTAAAAGTGGCTGCTGCTTTGAGAACACAAAAGCCTTGTCATCTTCTAGTGTTCACCATTACATACAAGTATTTTTTAGTAGGAAATGGCTCGACAATATAAACCTTCTGGTGGCAAAACCCTTTCACAGAATACCCACTCCATTTACTCCACGACCAATACACCAAAACAAATGCTTAAACACCACTTGCTTTGAAAGCTGTAGAGCGAAAATAGCAGCCCTATTCTTACCACTGTTTAAAATTCAGATTATTTTTGCTCTAGGTTTGGGCACAATATATCTACGGTTCCTGAGTTAATTACATTTGCCCAGACTGAAGAATGAAGCTGCAACTTAAAAAAAACCCAAACAAGTAAATAAGACAATAAGCCTTCCCAAATCTTAACCACCTTGCACATAAACATACCAAACCACCTTATTTGGTCCTCAATACTTGCAAATTGTTAATTTTGGAGGTAATGTTTGTACCAAAGCATTTGGTTTGGATAGCAGTTTTGGGGCCTTAAGATTTAGCTTTTACCTCATCCCCTCCAAAAAGTGCCTTTGTGGTATTTGTAAAAACAGTTATGCCTCAAAAATTTGTTTAAAGTACCAACAGAAGTTATTACAAATGTTTATTGCATTGAGCTGATTCTTTTAAAGTATTAAATATGAACTCCCCGCTTCTCAGTTTCATAGGTTTTAGTATTCTGTGTGAAATCACATCTTCCCACGGCAAAAACTAATACTGGCAAAAGGGTGAAGATTTCATCAGTTCATTACTCCACTGAGAGCTGTGGTTTTTTTCCAAATCATTTTCACATCTTCTATAGTGCCTTTTCCACATAGAAATGATGTGAAAACTTCTTTGTCATCAAGTGGTTTTCCATGTTTCCAATAGACCTCAACATTAGCTTTTCGGTGCTGGGCTATGGTTCTTGTCCCCTTCTTTGTTGTCCTTCATCAGTGAGGCAAACACCTGGAAAAGTGAATTATTTCATGAATATGAAGACTGCCAGTGTTAACCACCACTCCATTTTAGCATGGAGATTACTGTCTAGAATGAGACACTAGAAAGGAAGTGCTCATTGCTCAGGAGTCAGACAAACAGCTTAAAGAATCATGAGAAGTGCCCCATATATTCATGTGTTGACGTGTCTGATTTGATATATATCTCCAAGAAACTCACCTGTGCCCATTTTTTGTTACTATTCTGCATCTGAATAGCTGCAATACAACTAAAAAGCTTTTCTGATGTAATATCTTCTGGAAGTTTTGTTAGAAACTGTGCTATATGAATGAAGTCCATCTGTAGGAGAATATCTTCATATAACCGAAGGATTCCTAATCCTGTCCTGAACAAAAATTCTTCTCCATCTCTACAGAAAACATCCCAGACACGACAGGCCAGATCAAGTGGTAATGATTTGCTGTAGAGTGTAAAAATCCTACAAATGAATAAAAAACAAACAAAAAGGAAGAGTTATAACTTGTTTCAGAAAAACGAAAAGACAACTTCCTTTAAATCTCAGTTACATCAGTTCAGAGTAAGCAGATGACAAGTTACTTTATGCACTCTTATTTTTCCCCCTATTTCAATGATCCACAAGTCTCCAGCTCTTGAAGTCAGAACTTGTACTCTGAAACCCATCCCTTTTTATGCCACAAAAATCCTCCCATCTGAATGCCATCTCCTTTAGAAAGCTTTGGCTAAAGAAGTGACAAATCTCTTCATACTCAAACAGAGTACATACACACATCAGAACTTAAGCAACCCAGATCACAACTGTGAAACTGAACCTTTCCCATTTAAGCCATAGAGTTTAACAAACTTCTAAACTAAATCTAAAGCCACAACTCATCTCAAAAGAGGGCTGCATCCCACTAACATACTAATGATAAATCAATAGCGACATTTCTGTGATACATTTTTGAATTTGTTCACATTAAAATTGCAAAAATCTAATAATAATTCTAGATGAAGCTTATCCTTATACACACAAACAGATACCTGTTTTTGACAGCACTACCACGCTTCAAGGATGCCTGCACTATTACTTTCCATTACAGACACACACAGAGCTTGCTACTCTCTGCTTTAGAACATTTGTTACTTCAAATTGTTCACTGTATTTTCAAATTTACCCCTTTTCAAACCAGGTCCTAGATTTCATCCTCCCTCTGCTTTCAAGTCTCTATTCCTATAGCCATACTTCCCTCAGTAGCTGACTATGCTCTATTCATTAAGTCACTTAAAATCACAGTACACCATACTACTACAGTGCAGTAGCCTCCTCTCCCCTACTCATGTCACACAACTGCAGTAACAAGAAAATGAACACATAGAACTCCTGTTTGTCTCATTTTTAACTGAATACATCCCTTTTAATAAGGCTTGAAGCCTGCCAGAGGAACTGCAGTTACACAAAATAGTTCATCATTATTTCACAAGACCTACTGAATGCCTTTTTTTGTGCTTTATTTTCAGTGCTGAAAGACCTATAGCAAAATAGAAAGTGTTCCAATAGTTCCATGGTTAGGTTTTCTATAGTCTGTGAACTCACCAGTCTATCAAATATATGTCTGGAGTAAGACTGTATGATTTGAAATGAAGAAACAATTTAGGAAGATTTTCTTCGAAAAATACTTCAAAGGCTGCAAAGTATTTCAGCATCTGTAGGGATAGTAAAGCACATCATAAGCAGTCATCAAAAGAATGTTTGCTTGCAAACCAACACAAACCCCACCAAGAACTGAGGATGTCAAAACAGCATAATGTGACTCCTTAGGACAAGTAAAATGATTAAATGCTTCTAGAGGAGAAATCAAAACATGTGAATGAGTTTTATGGACTAATACCCGGTACTCTCAGTTTTATAATCACAGGTTAAAGTTCTCCGTTATTCAATAGGACAAAAGGAAGTCATCAATAAAACAACTATGCTTCAAGTCAAAAGAACGTTATGGTCCAAAACCAAAAAACTCTGTGCATACCATGCTGTGATCCACACGGAAAAAGGCCAGCTGGCATGGCTTGTTTAGAAGGTTAGCAAAGGCAATGAAAGCATCTGCCTCTTCCAGATTGAGAATGAGCACAGCAGCAATGAAGGACATCCCTTGTACCTTCAAGGGGGAAAAGCATCGGGCAAATACAGGTGAGTAGGTTCAGTACATCTTACATCTTGGGAAATGGAAATATTTACAGTTTGCAATTTATCAAGCACCACTGCGTAACATTTCCAGATGAATAGAAACAATGTGGATAAATTATTTTTATGCATGCAATCAATTTGATTTCAGCAGTTCAGATACTCTGGGAGGTCTCATGATCACAAGTCCTCAGGACTTGAAATACAAGTTAAAACCACACAGGGTGAACGCAGAGCTCATGAGAAACAAAACCTGGTCTCAAGTGCATTGTTAAACTATGGGAAAAGCAGTCATGGAGAAAAACTTCACATATGGGACAGTTTAGACCCAGACAGATACCTTGGAACTGAGACAAAATTCTGTTTCAGAACAGTCAATACATGTCTTTCCACTTGCCAAACCGTATTTTTTCACATATATAAAATTACTTCTAGGTGCTTAGCTGCAATGCAAGTTTAAATTTTTCCACCATTACTCTCCCAAAAACACTTTAGCCTGCAATAAAAGTGAAGAGCATGATTCTTGTAGTTAAGTGATGATCTGAATACCCATTATGCTAACAATAATTTTACCAATTTCAATTGCAATCATCTTTATTCCACTGTCTCTAAACATTCATGCTGCCTTTTCCCATTAAAAAAACCCCATGCACTCAGCATTTTAACCAACCAGGGAAAAGAGTATTGATATGCATCAGAAACAGTCTATCAGCTTTCCATTTCTGGAGGATAAACTGGTGTGGAAATAAGATTATATTACATTTATCGCCATATTAACATTAAAAATGTGATAAGAAAAAGCAAGACTAGCTGTATTTCTAATGATTATCCATGAAAAATTACTTATTTGCCTTTTGAAACTCCACCCTGAGAACAAGCAGTCTCAGAACCTGCAGAGTTTGTAATCTCACTTAAAAAATATGGGAGAGTCTCCAAAAATGAGGTCACAGATGACAGAATTCAGGCCTAAAAACATTTGAACTTGAAAAACTGACTAGTTATTTATGCAGAGTCCCAAGCATATCTGATTTAGAGAAGACACACCCTGTGCTAAATAATGCTTTGTTGCATGGATGAGACTTAAAACTTTTCAAGTGTTTTTGAGCCCCAAAGCATTTGAAAGGTGTTTCTAGATACCCTTAGGAACAAAGAATTTTAAAAAAATCCCTTCTCTCCACTATTGTTCATTACTTAAATGCTTCTGTAAGCTAACAGCATTCAGAGGCATGTTAGGTTTAGTTGGTTTGTTCAGTGGTTTTTGACAGTTTTTTTAATGGTTTTTTGTTTGTTTTTAAACTCAGTAATATTTACTGAAAACTGTCTTATCTTCACTGAACTCAGAGGGAGTGATTATTCTGTGTCAGCAAGACACTAAGAAGGACTTTCTAGATTTCAGGATGTGCAGTAGTGAGGCAGGGAGTATCACAATGGAAATGGCAACAGGTGAAGCAACAGTAAGATCAAACAAGTGAGGTGCTAACTGGAAATCCACTAACACCTTATGGGTTTTTTCCCCCTGTGGATACTCTATCAAAACTATAATGTCTTGTGAACACACCCATTTAAAATTGTCCATGCAATCCAGATACTCAACACTGACATTCAGTACATTTTCAGCTATTAATTGTCTCTAAGAACTACCATAATCGTGACTGCTATGAAGTAACTGCTGAAGTTGAATTATTTTTTAAGTGCTAGTAGCATAAAGTTTAGAACACCTATTTATTTAATATACTTTAATACATGACATCTTTAGCTTATTTGCCATGTGATAACCATTTTACAGCAAATACTTACATATCCCACATCTGGTCTGTAACATGTATATGCTCCTAAAACACTATGCAGGAGATCATGATAAGGACCACCCTAATCAGAGGAGAGGGTAAAAGGAGAAAAAAAAATTATTTTCACAAAAATACAGGACAGGAACAAGCTGATATTTTAAGATGCAAGTGAGCCAGTGAACTGTTGCATTACTCATATCTAGAATAATATTTTTTACTCCAAGCATTATCACAAATGCTTTTGAGATGTAAAGAGAAAAGTAACAATTAAGAGAAAAGTAACAATAATCCTACAAAATAATTCAGCAGAAATCAGTACATAATAGAAAATGAGTATATCTGGTTCAGATCCAAGATTGGTCTTTCCTTCTCAGAGACAATGGATATTTTCATTTTTAGTAGCACAAGTTACTGTATTACAATATTGCATGTCATTTTATATACATGTATGCACATTTTATAGCTATATAAAAATCATAAAGCCTGAAAATGTGTACCAGAATGCATCAAGATTTCTGTAGCAGTGAGAATACTCTCATTTCTGCCTGTAGTTTCATAATCTTTAATAGGAATCTCATGCAATTTTTCAAGGAGGAAAAAAAACCACACAGTCCATCACTAAGTCTACCTTATTCTCATTTAAAAACATTTTAAAAGTCCAAACACCTTCTAAAAACTATTCCATAGTTGGCCAGTTATGTTTCTTGTTTAACTATTCAGAATTTTAAAGCTGTCCTAACTAAAGTTAAAGGCATCTCACCTTCTGGAAAATATACAGGGATGGAAATGTGCGTGATATATCCAACTTAATCAGCTCCAGACTGGCCTCACGATCAGCAACAGATGCACCTGCATCTGCAAGAGAAACCAACACTTAAAGCTGATAAATTCTACAAACCTCTGAACAAAACTCTTGTAGGCACATAAAGACAAGGAAGGCAGCATCTACCCTAGAACCTCCAGAAGAAATTCTGCTAGCCCTTGAATTATTCCTGCCCAATCCTCTCCACAAGCACATGGTAAAAACACTAGTGATAATGTGGGAAAAAAGACAGGTAGCGCTTGGAGAAAAGGCTCTTTTAGAGGGCTTAAATCGGACAAGATTTCCAAATGGAAAGCAGAAGATGGCAATTTGATGAACAGGCTAAACAGAACCTGGTCTGCTGAAGCTTGGAAAGTAGCATTTCATTCCTGTCTTCCTAAAACTATGATAGTTGGTCTTCCAGACTTTGCTGCCAAAGATTAATAATAAGCACTGTCAGCTTGCTTGCTTTTCAGAGATGAAAATTCTGTCACTTTTAAGTTTTCCCTTATTACTACATTTTCCTGGACATTTGGCACAATTAAAACAGCTCCTTCTTCCTTCATTCCCATCCAGAACTATTAGCTCTCAAAAAACAGATTACCTAAGCTTTCCCCCACAGACAGCCCACACCCCCACCACAAAAGAACAAGCAAACCACAAGTCCACAGACCAAGGGGCATTGCAAACATGTTTTCCAAAGATAAGCATATTTACAGTCATGTGCACACAGAATTTTTTATAAATTGTTTGTCTCAAGACAACCTTCAGATGAGTCACAGGGCTATCCCCTAAGGAAGACCCAAATAATTTACAGTCAAAGTAGGCAATTAGTTCAGGACTGGCTCTGGCAAGTGTAAACAACTAAAGTAATGGAAAAGACACTATCACAGGGAAGCATTTTAAAAAATATCAATCAACAGCACAAAGAGATAGCCTTTATAACAAGGATACATCCAACACTAAAAACATCACTGATACTATTTTTAACAGAAAGAGCATCCACAGGAGACAGCAATATGCCAGTGAAAAAATTGCATTCTACAAAAGAGTGCTAACATCCATACTTAATAGATTTGGGAGGAAAGGCCACCTGAGCAGGCAAGGAAATACAAGCAGGACTTGAAATGTGTCATATTTTTCACATCTCCATTTCAGAACCAAGAAATAGAAGATACTCTTTTTTTCTTTCCCAAAATCATGGAAGGGATACCAACTAAGGAGAACCCATCTAAGAAGAGCTAAGTAAGAGCATGTATTGTAATTTAGTTTCCTATTTCTTCTTTTTGTATTTCCTCTATTTTCCTAAGTGCCAATCTTGATATTTCAGAGGAAATGTTCATTTTAAAGTAGCACATGCAATATTTTAATCTGTCTTTTATTGATACAGTAAGTCCTGCCAAGCCCCTCACTCACTGACTTGTTATAAGACAGAAAACATTTTAGTAGGGAATGACTTTGAGAACTTGTAACAAGTATTGTTAATGCTGAAATTGCAGAGAAACTTGTGAGACCTCCTGGGTTTGTAAAAGTGAACAAGAGGTTGTTGAGCACTCAGGAGATCGCACCTTCTGTGTCATTCTCAGAACTTGTCTCACTGAAGCTTTTCCATCGTTCCTTAGCTCTCGACAAGAAGATTTCATAAAGTTCTGCAAGAAAGCAAAACAAAACCAATAACCAAAATGGAAGTAGTAAGGAAAGCACCCATCCATCCAAGACAAAAGCACGCAAAGCATTCTTGGCTTTGGGTACTCGGTTTCATCACTGGGAGTAGGAGGAGAATCTATTAGATGGTTACCACTACACAGTTTTATAGTGTGCACTGTATTGTGCTCTCTAATGTGTTGAACATGCAAATTTATGACAGGGAAATCATGCCTTACATAATTCAGACTTGTACTTTTGTTAATAGAATGCTTACAATTCATCAATCATTAGTTGCAAAATAAAGCCCCTTAAGAAAGCAAAGCCACAAATTCTCAATTTTAAGTATAGAAATTATTTTCTGGGGTGGGGGGAGCACCACCTTAATTCTTAAAATACTAAATGTTTTTGTAAGCAGGTTTTGAACCTTTTTTTCATAATTTATGAGGCTACGATGTCTAATTGTAAAACACTATTGTTCCTAACCTTGCAAAATCCATTTCCTCAGAAAGAAATACACCCTGATTTTTTTTTTTTTTTAAACAACAGTTTACATTTTTCTTTGAAAATAACCAACACGTTAAGATGGGATCTGTTAGGAGCATACCAGGAGTGATGTTTAATTCATTTCCCACAGCCAGACTCCAAACCTTCCCACGTACACTTGGGGGCAATCCCTGCCACCACAGCTCTCGAACTCTTCGGGTAGCACGCCTAATGTATGGAAGCAAGGAGAAGAAAAAAAAAAGGCACGTATTGCACATCTTGTTTTCTAGGCAATTTACAAGCAAAATAACATATAGTTTATCAAATCAATATTCAAAGATCTCTGTTGATGTTAAAGCCCCATTAAAAACCCCAAAACATTCAGCTCCCAGAAAGCACATTTCATGTTGCTCTGTAATGACCTCACACTATATCACAGCAACAAAAACTGAATTCTTGACAACACAGAAAAGGAAAATAAAGTATGTGGGTCCTCAGTTTCCAGAGGAGAAACAAGCCATGCTTGCCTCATTTACACAGTAGAACTTTACTTACATGCCTTCCCAGTTAGGTAGTATTTCATTGACCCAAATCACCATAGCACTAGCGATATTCTCTTCTTGCTTGAAACGCTCTCTCATTATTTTTTTCCTTTTATGTGCTTCTTTAATTTCTGTTAGGCATAACATGTCAATAATTCTGTATTAGTGTATACAAATTATTAGGTAAATTACTCACCTACTACCTAAGTATTTAGATGTCTAAAAGATCGAGGGTGAATTACAGTTGCATGTATTATTTCTGTTGATTGTAGGTGTATTTCTCTGGACCTTTTTAAATTTAAGCTAAGTTGTTCAAATACAGTGATTTAGACAAGCATAAAATAGGCTAGAAAACTCAGGTAATTCTCTTCTGCAGTACACAGGATAACTAGTAAGCAAGCACATCATCAGTGCTGGTTTTCCTCTCACGATTTTCATACCATATTCTATCTGAGCCTTATTTTTTCAATAGGCTAATCAGGAATATTTACGGATAAATTTGTTATTTAAAAGTGCAATTCTACATCCGTTTTAAAACTATTCAAATTTTACTGAAGCTTCCACCTAAAAGGATTCTGTATTTTCTTTTCTGGAAACAGGACCTAAAGACCTAAGACAAAGTCACAATGCTGAACAAGAGAACAATGTCCTGCCTTCTGTTAAATAAAAGATCATTTATGGATTCTCTTATTCAAAAGGCTAAAAGAAGGACAGAGCAATGCTCTCCTGACATCACTTAGAACCACTGTGAAATTGCAAGACATTTTCTATTTAAGCATGCACTGGACACATCAGGAGAATAAACATGCCCTCCCTGGTACACAGATATGGCTGGTCAGCTTCATCAAGTTTTACTGAAGCTTTGAGTGTGTAGCAACAGTTAATAAACCAGGGCACACACATGAAAACACCACACATAGCTGAAACCTCCAAAGATGCTGTTACTAAAGAACACAGATCACAACTTACATGATACACACCACAAGAGCAGAGTGAAATGCATTGTCAAATGCCTTGGATTTCTTTCAAAGTAAGCTGCCACAGACTCACAGAGGATCAATCAGTTCAGAAGCTTGTATCTCTGACAACAGCCCAAGTAAAACATGCAGCACGGATTCTTAAAATAGCTTATTCCCTGAATACTAGGCACAAGACTACAAAAGTCCTTTCAACAACTATTCATAAACTGACATAGTACCAGATGCTACAGATCTGTTTTTTAAATTAATCGTGTCTAGAGGGAGTAAGAAGGTTCACACAGGTACAGCTAATTGGAAAATAACCCCAAAGTTTTCATCTCTCTTCACACTGAAGTTGATCTGAAATTCTTAAGAAATCAGATCTTCAAACAGTCAGCTTTATTATACTTTGGCCCTTAGTGGCAACTGCAGCAACACAGCATGAAAAAAAGAGTCCAATACCCAGAAAGTATCAAGGTGACCACATTACACAAGTACCTTTAAAAAATTAAGTTTTTCCTTAAACAGTAAATGAAAGGTTAAGTTGCATTCAGAGCCTAGCTGTATTCATTGTAGCAGAACAACAATTAGATCACTGAGTTCTGTTTTAAACTGTGTGCCCCTATGCACCAGAGAATAGCCCAGATATTAAACATGATGTTCTTTCATGTACCCGCTTGCCCACAAGCCAGGATTTACTTTATTTTTGCAGCAGAAGTGAGAAGAATTACAGTGATTGTTGGCAGTTGACATACCTCGTTTTTTTGCTTCTGCCACCATCTCGTCGTATTCTTGTCGATGACGTAAAGCCTCCTCCACTGATTTGGCAGGAAGATTTCTGAAAACAAGTTGTTCCTGAATTCAATACACACAAATGACATCCTGCACCATTTCAGAACAGGATTAAATTTGGCTTCCCTCTAAGGTGAGCTTTGGGGTTGCCATACTGCCAGTGTTCCAATAACAGCTGTAGAGAACTACGAGATGTTTGCTGCTCCTGTTTTTTAGTTCTCTTAAAGCTTTCCCCAAAGTAAGTTTATTAAATTTGTTGAACACTTGGGATGATGCTCAAGTGAGTGACCAAAGGGAAATGCTGATATACCATACAGTCCAATGCATTTCTGCCCACATGTATTTAATCATATGTTCATATTACATCTGTGATGATGTATTTTCCATAAAAGGTAAAGGTTTTTATTCATGGTAGTTAACCCTTTAAAACTCTCACAAAAGAAGGTAAGTTTCCCAAAGGAAAAAAGGATAGGTCACCACTGATGTCAGAGCTAAAGCTAAGAAAACTTGGTGCAGTCTAAAAGCTCACCAGATAAAAATGTGTTTGTTTTTTGGCTGCATAACGATCCTCTAATGGCCAAACACACTTCCTCTTGACCAAAGAGACTCACTTCAAAGCAAATTAAAACACAGTGTTTGGTCTCAGCCTCTTACCCATATCTAGTCTACTTTGGTCCAAAATAAATAGAAAACAGTTTTGTCATTTTAATATAAGAAAAATTTTCTGTCTCCTCTCATACAAGCAGACAAAATCACTTATTAATATTTTTAATGAAAGTGAGAGCAGAATATATTTTCAAAGGTTAGACTGTGGCAACACACAACACGCTTGGGATGGCACTCCAATTTCAAACAAGTGTCATTTTAAAAAGCGTATTTATCCTAGTTTGTGAGTTGTAATACTGTGAAAGTAAAGGAAAACATCAGCAATCCAGTTATTGCATATCTTACTCTCTACCATATAGTAAAAGAAATAATGAATTTATGAAAACATAATGAAAACTCATAGTAATCTATAATTCCACTCAGGATATTTCTATCTTAAGACACAATGAGCTAATATACTCCTAGAGAGAATATCCAAAGAAACACTAATATGTTCTATTTTCCATTTCCTAATTGGAAGTGATTAGAGCAAACATTTAACAGTGCCAACGCAAGCTTCTTCATGCTACAATTTGAAAGCATTGCTCCATTTGTTTTCCTCAAGCTCTTGTTCTTAGTCAGCAAGTCCTTTCTCTTTCCTTCAATTTGCTGAAGGCTGTATAGCTAAAAACACTGACCAATTTATTACCCATTTTTCATTACTGTTCTTATTTGTACTTAATGTTGGTTTTGCTACATCTTCATCTGCTGTTTTCTTGTCTTCAGCTGCACTTTTAGGTATTACCTACCTAATATGCTTTTAAGTTTCCAAAACAGGGGAAGGGAGGATACAGGAGAAGGAAGTGCACACTGAGAAAGTAGTGAAGAAAATTCCTGAAGACTTTGAGGATGCCCAGAGCATGGTCACAGACATCTGTGACATACAGTAGATTACAGACTGGTGGCTCCATTTCAGTGAGAAAGAATTCCTCATATAGACTGCGATACACTTAAACGCTCTTCTGGAAGTATTTGTTAGGTTATTATGTGGGACAGAATAATCCAACGATTCTTTCACATAAGACTTGTGAATTTTAGCTCATCAGAAACTTATCTAAAATTCAGTCCTTCAGTTGCACAGCAGAAGCATACTTACGCTGGTCGATCCTCCAGAATCAAAGCAGTAGTTGAAAGCGGTTCAAACTCAATATTTTTACGTCTTGCTGATGGGGGTGGAGGTTTATACATTCTTCCTGTCCGTGCTTCATATTCCTAAACAACATTATTGATACAAATTAAATTTCAACTTTCAGCCTCACTCCAAATTAGTACACATGATATTACTTAATGCATAATTTCATATTGAATATTTTAACATTACTTCATAAGACAGCAAGCAGCAAACACTACACATGGAAATTGCTGATAGCAACAGTGCAGCTTTCCAGGACTGCTAAGTAAAGATGAATGAGAAAGCAGTTTCTTATATTAACTTAATCTTTGATTTATTCTAGTTCAAAATTTCAGCTCAGCATCCCAGGGTTAGGTAGTAAAGAAATTTGCATAATCCACCCAACCTAGCTAGTGCACAAATATATTTAAGTAATATGTGAAGTTGACAGTAAAAACCCCACCACTAACAACAGAGATCGCTAATCAAGATCATGTGTCTCCTTCCATTTCTTCCATTTGATTCCAGCCCCTTAAGATCCAGTACACCTCTCATTCCTGAGGCCTTTAACAACAGCATCACACCCACATCAACCAGAACCACCTACACTATACTCAGTGACAATACACCAGCATTTATCACTACAAGTCTGTTTCATATAATTTCCTTCCTCCGAGGTTAAAACATGCCATCTACTTAGAAAAATATTTAAGTGCCTTCAACACACACAAGATTCTGAGGAAGAAAGAATTCTAATCCTTTTACCACAAGGTAAAAGCAACTCAAGAAAACAGAAATATGACACAATCCTTAGAAAAAAGGCTAAACAGAGCCAGATGAAAACCTCTAATCTCACACTCCCTTCTTTTTCACCTCTGTCAATAAAAATTTACTGCCAAGTTAATGGAATAGTATGCATCAACACCATTCAGCACACTGAAACAAGTGTCTTGAACAACTGGACACAGGATTGGTAGAGTTCTGTTATAATTTACACCAGCACGAGAAAAACCAAAAAATCAATGCTCACCATATGAATGGCTACACATATTCTCAAGCCTAAAATTATTTCATTCCACTGAAAAATAGAAACAACATCAGTACTCCTGTCATACTGTATACCTCAGGACATGCCAGTACATTTGTAAATTAGGAATGTATCCTGTGATAACACCCAGAGATCAGCATCCAGGCTGCAGTACAATAGCAATGCCAGCCCTCCTATTTTTGGTAGAAGTTCTGATTTACTTCCATATTCTCCTTTGTAACAAGAGTCACCAAATCAAGTTCATTTAGTGGTCAGAGATGAGGAAGCTCAAACATCAGCTACCTTTTCAACATCTCTACATATCTAACTTGTATGCAAGCTTTAAAAAAAGGGGAAAAAAAGATTAAAAAGAGCACTGCAAGATGTACATCAGAAATGAAGCTGCTCTTACCTTTTTTAACACAAGCAATAGACGTGAACAATGCTAATGCTTCTGGCTATCACCTGTGCTAAGAACTGACACACTATTTCCAAGGCAAGAGAGAAAGAAAAACATAAAAATTAAAAATTCTTCAACAGAGATTTTCACAAAGGGCAGAACTCATCATCCAGCAGTGTTTCTGAAAGTAGGCACACATCATGAACAGCTGGGCTTTGTGAAAAAGAGATCACATGGGCAGAGAAGGAAAACTGTAAGTGTTACTAGAAAGAGTCAAAACAGAGACCAAAATAGCTTCAGGCTCAACCTACCATGGCTGCACATTTCCTAAATTGAAATACATTCCAAAGTATCAGAATCTTCTAAAGGAAAATGCTTTTCCTCTAGAAGCTTGTGCTCTAGGAAACTTACTCAAAGATTAGATCCATCAGATCTGTAGAGAACTTATGCAAATAAAGTATCCATTTTTTCTGGAGTACTTTGTATCACTAGATGTAAAGAATCCAGCATCCTTAACTGTGCATTTGATGCAGAATCTAAAAAGCTTGAGCTGACATAAAATTTCACTTTGAAAGATGTGAGCTAATACTCTCCCAATAACAAGGTAAAAATACAATTTAAAGTCAAATGTCTTGTCAAATGTTTAACATGCAGGGCATGTGTCAGAAGATAGAACAGTTGACAGCTAAAATTCAAACCTATGTAAAACCTGTATATGTAAAAAAATTCTTTTGGAAGTGTTACATGTAAGGTTTCACAAGCTTAGAGAAGGTTATTTTAATAAACCTTTATTGCAACATATCATGCATTTATTGAAAATTCCACTTTAGAATGAACACTTCATTCTAAAATAAAGAAAAAGAAATTTCAGCCTTAATAAAAGGTAAAAACAGTTATCTTCTTACTAAGTCTGGAACTGCATCCTGTTATCCACTGCCAATAATTAACCTGGTAAGAAGCTAAAAGCATGTTTTTCCTGAAAAATACTGTGACAATATACTTAAGAGTGCTTTGATATCTGGAGGGACTTGCATTTCTGGTATTTATTTCTGCAGAGATATGGATAAGCCTGTTAACCTACAGACAGGTAACTGGGGCTGCAAAAACATCTTTTTCTTATAAATGGCATTTGTTTAAGAAGATAAAGATATCTTAAATAGTGTCTTCTTAAAACAAAACAAGAAAAAACCCATCTAAAAACCAGAAACCCAACCCCAAAAAACCCCAGCCCCTACCACCACAGCAAAGAACACCCAAAAAATGCCCTGGTGTTCTAAAGAAAACAAACAAACAAACACAAAAACCCCACCGTGGTCTTTATTGCTTGCACCTTTTTGTTATCTCCATGGAAAACATGCAAGTCTGAAGTTTCATTCATCCTTCTCTTGTAGTACCATAAAGAACAGTCAGACCATGGAGAGTAATTTTCAATACCTCTAAACAGTGCTGGATTGCTCTCTGTAACATCTAAGGAACTGCTCACAGCCTCTTCTTCCAATAACTTAAGCCAACGACCTTACAGAAAGGATAACCAGCTGCATTGCAGCATTCCAAAAGCATTAGTAGACCTGAAGTAGGATAGGCTTCTGGGGATAAAGTATTTAGCTAAGTGTGAACACAGGGATTCAGTGTTAGAAGACAAACTTGCATCTACAGAGCCCAAACCATACAGCTGTAAAGGAATAAATAAATACCAACCATAAAATTCAGCAGGAATCTGGAATTGTTTGATCTATTTGTGATCCAACAACAAAAGCTGAACTCCTGGGAATGACTGATAAAAGCCTTTGGTTACAAGGACTAGGGAAGTCCTCACAGTACCAATTATACAGACAAAATACCACACATCCAATTATGTTGTAGGTATGCTGGCACAGAAAGGCATCTGATGTGTAGAGAATTAATGCAACTAAAAATGCAACACTGAATTAACTTCCCCTATCTTAAGGACTGCCCCTGTTTTAAGTAGATGTCAAGGCACACTAACACTCCAATTAAACATCCTGAGTACGACAGTTTTTCTAACATGCTTTCTCCTGTCTAATGCTAAGTCTGATACTAAAACAGATTTTATTCAATGAACTGTGACTTCTGCTGAGGAAACAGAATGGGGACTGCCATATATTGTGCAAATGGTTTTAAACCTCTCTCCCTTCTACACACATTTGGCTTGAGCAGCTGAGTCTATGAAACGTCTATGAGATTATTTTCATTATTTTGTACAGCTAACTAGATCTGTCATCAGAAAGATTATATGCCTTCATTTGAATGGGTTAATCATCCAAGAATAGAAGCATTAATAGAATCACCTAGGAGTGCATCCATGTAAGAAGAACTTCTGCTAATGAATAATCCTACATCAGCATGCATATTGCCTCCAGGTTAAATACTAAAATTGCTGAGCTAGCACTAGATACAAGGTGATTATAAGCAAAGAAGTGTTTATAGCAAGAGTAGATGTCACTGAAAAATTTTGTGAGTCATAAACTAGACATTTTCCCAGAAATCAGAATTCCAGCTGCTGTCACGACAGGCAGAACAGTACATTCTTGCCTAATTTGCAGGTGAAATAGAAAGAACAGATGTATTGATGGAGAAGAAAATACTAATCTTCACACAGTACAAAAGCACAACCAAACAAACACTTAGGAGTTTCTAGATCAATCTTCCAAAGTTAATGCCATCCACCTTCAGTTCTTTGTTTGCTGTATTTTTTCCTTAATTGGATATTTAATAAGGTGCATCAAGTTTCATCTTTTGTTTACAAGAAGCCACAGGCATCAGAATCAACCAGCAGATACATGACTGCTCAGTCTCACAGTTCCACAGAACTAAAAAGCCAATCTGTACTATTTATGTTTAACACAGAGTGCTGAATTACATAAATGTTTACAAAGTAACAGGCATGCACAATTCCAGAAGGATGCCAGTCACAGCAAATAGGGAATGTAAAACGTAACAGAAGTTTCAATAGCTGTGCTTTGCTAGGTTTCCAATTTTACACTGGACATAGTGATTAAAAGCATCTGAAGTGCCACTGTTAATAGCTTGTGTGGCTCAGTGACAAGAAAGAAGACTCTAGTATATCAATTTTCAAATTTAGTAAGTTGGTAAAAAATATTAAAAATTAAGCCTTTCAACAACTGTTACCGTTAAGCAGTGAGGCACAGCAAACACAGAAAGTAAATTACTGTCAAGCTCTATGATTACCTATTTCTTGCTATTCAAGAACATGCAATATAAACAATAAACAATAATGCTCTATCACTTCAAGTTGTTAGTGAGATTCACGTGTGAAATTTGTTTATTTTACTTATGGTTTTTAATGAGTCGATGGTTAGTGCCATAAAATATTCATGCTACTGTGAAAATGTGATGTTTGTACTATTTTAATGAGTGCTACACAGTCCCATGCATGGCATCAAATACAACTAAAAAAAGTATATATTAAATTTCATACCCCTGTGTTTAATAGACTGAGAGCAGATATTGACGCAAGACTGCCAGAACTGTCATCCTAATAAGAAAAACAGAAGCAGAGCCTTAGTGAATAAATGAAGGAAAAGATCATTACAAAATATCAACATGCAAGCCAAAATTTAAATTCCCATGTAGAGTATTTATCTTGTATGTTTGAAAAAACATGGATGTGTCTGTTCCTCCTCCTTTTCCAGCCCTTCAAATAGACACACATACAAAGAGTTCCCACTTCTGCAAGATCTGTACAGACATCGACTGGATTGTTTTTCTGGTTTAATTGATGTTTTATATTTTCAGTAATCAGCCCCTTTGCCCAAAGGGAGATTTTTTTCCATGGTGCGTGACAAAGGCAGTCCCTGATACACTCTGGGTCTCCCTAGTACATGGCTCTGCACATTTCCAAACAAAAGTCAAAATTGGTTTTATAATGGAAAGATAAGCCAAGCTAAAAGATGGGGTGTAGAGGAGGTGACAAACAAAGCCCACTGCTTTTAAGCCTTGACTTACAGTGCCTGGAAGAAAGAAAATAAGGTTTTTATCATGAATTCAACAGAATATATCTGCAGTGTTCAGAATAATAGAAACTATTTTAAAGGCTTTCTTCTCCCTTGCCATACTATTTTTCCTTTTCAGTAATTAAGTACCATGCCAGCCTTGGAAAGATAAGATTTATATTAAAACAAAAGAACAAAAAAACCCCCACAATCTCACACTTTAAATAAATGTCCATGAAAGACAGATTTATCACTTCCACCAACCTATTCTTTTGGAATTTGATACAGCATGCCTAGATGATGGTTTTGCTTTCTCAGCACCTCAAGCTCAGCAGCATGTCTGCTTAACCTGTAAATGCTCAGTTCTTTGAGAAGAAAAAAATCCTATGTATCATGCTTCACTAAAGGAATTCAAAGGCCCAGTAGAAGGAGAGGGATCCCACAAAGAGAGAATCCAGAAGACAAAAAAACCCCAAGCATGTCCCACCAAATCAAAGTAAAATAAATTCTGTAATTTTTATTACCTCAATTTATATTACTTATTTTGCCAAATCCAGCAACTTTCAGGAACAGAAATGGAAATACATACCTATGTCTGCCTATGCTTTCTTTTTCAAGCCTTAGGAAGAGAACAGTTGCTTCAATACTCTTTGTAGTTGTCCTTAAAGACTTTGTTTTTAAAAAAACAGCAATCAGAAGAATTCACATCAGCAGATTCAATACTTCCACATTATTTTCAAAACACCAATTCCATCCCCCTGTAAGGTGTTCCCCTGAAGGTGCATTTGTGCCACTAACATAGCACTGACATCCTAAGTTCTCCTTATCAAGATTCCCTTGTCAAAGCAGCTTGGGATCACCTGGCTGCAGGAGCTGAACTATACTGTGTGGCCTTTATGCAAAACAAAAAACCATCTGTCACTCCTACCAGTTTCACTACCATTTTACTGACAAGATAATCACTGAAGAAATCTAAAACACTGGGGAATGTCTATGGTTTACTTCTAGAGTAAATATTTTACTGACTACACATGTGATAACGGAATGATGTGGGACACGTCTGGAGAATCTGAACTGCTACAGCATCTACAAAGAAAACCATCTCACCACCCCTGGCAGGGCAAATTGTTATTCAGGTGTTACAGGTTCCTTGCAAGACTCAATAGCCCCATTTATTATCTGTCCTTGTTTCAAGGCAGTTTGTTATCAGTGTATTTCTGCCCTGTATCTGGCAAACAGGCAAAAGTCTTGCCTTTCTTTTTTCTCCAGCAGTAGTGCAAGGTGAGCCAACATGACCTCTAAATAATAATCTGCTTAAGAATCACTCCTGTAAAAAAGCATTCAACAACTTCTGGGATTGTAAACAAACCCAAGGACTGACTAACACACATACACATTTTATAAGCATTAAGAGCTTTGTGCACTTTGAAAACTCTATCAACCAAGATTGGAGGGAAGAGTTAATACTGCAAGCCAAAAGGTTTGAGTCACATGAAAACTGATTCAAAACACATCTGTTCCTCCGAAGAGAAGCCTCTGAAAACCCTTGTCCCTGGGAGACCACAGGAATTCAGCCGAATCAATGACTGCAATTTCTCCATTAGATCTCAGACTAGAGATAACAAGATCGGAAAAATATTCAAGTGAAGACAGTTAAGTTTTTTTAGCCCTCAAGTTTTTGTTTTTTGTAAAGATTTCAGAGCCACCCCAACATATTTTCAGAGGTTAGAAGTACACCAGTCACTCAGTCAAAGCTAGTATTTAATGGACTGTCTAAGATAAAAACCTTCCATTTTGTACACAAGGTGACAGCTATTGGAAAAGATGCCTTCACTTCTGAATAAGCAGTCATTTCTAAAATCACTGCAAGCTTTTAATGGTGTGGCAAATTTAAGTAGAAAAGCTTTTTTTTTTCCACTTCATTTAAGGCTGCCACTGAGAGAAGCATTATTGAAACTGCTGATAAAACAAATTTAGTGTACATTTTGCTTGTTTTTTATTTTGCAACGTGGAATTGCATATTTTGAGTTTACTTTAATCCAGGTATATTAGGACAAAACCCACCATACTGCTTTAAACACATAAACAAAAGGTATGCAAGTCTGCTTTAATAAAATAAGCTAAACTTAATGACTTGATATTCAGAAAAACTTTTATCATAGATTAAAAGCTCTTTTCTTTAACTGTAAGCACAAAAACTGAAATTGAGCCTGCATTTTTAAACAGAACTTGGACTTTAGTCAATACATTCCAAAATGTTATATATCAACCCACAAGTCTGTTTCTGCTTTAAATGCTTCTGCATTAAAGTATTTCAGCAGTCTAATTTAAAGCAGATTTCTGTACAGACTGAAAAGAATTTACCAACCTGATCATTAATGACAACATGCTTCTTACAACAGCTAGTTTTATTAGCTGCAGTTCATGAAAAAAGACACACTTCCTAAAACCATCAAATGCATCTGACATTTGCAGTCCTGGGGAGTTGTTTCCTCTTTTCAAAAAAGCAGTGAAGGAAAGAAGCCCAGAGGAAGGAGATGTCCAGCACAAGAGTTGGCCTCAATCACATCCTGCTTGGGCAGCTCTAAATCCAAGGAGAGATGAGCGTGCCAGCAGCTGCGAGTGGGGAGATGCAGCTGCCAAGAACTTTCAACCTCTGACCCAGTTTGAGCGAGCGCATCTCGCCCGAGGAGGTGCAGCTGCAGGGACCGTGCAGGCAAACCCCGCAGGCTGCTGTGCCACAAAAACATCCATCATCTTCCACATGGGCTAAGAGGCTTGCAAAGAAATTATTTACAATCATATTCATTAATGGCAGTCTCTGAAGGCACAGCTGGCTGGCATCGTCATCTGAAAAATGGCTGAAACAGTATCCCCAGTTAAGGTTCCAGATTTTCTTGGAGGTTATTCAAGATATTACAAGCACTACCTGACTTCTCTGGAGAGGCACAGTGTCTAGTTGATAGACAGTGACTGGGAGCCACAAGCACTCATTTAAATGTAATCAGCAGTTTACTACATCATCCTTACCATAACAAAAAGAACAAAGGAGGCTTCCTTCAGCCAGCATGGAAAAGGAGCACATAAGCCCTATCAATCTTTTGGCTATAAACCAACAATGATGTAATTTTTCTCAGTTTTACTAATAGGAAAGTGCTTCATGATATTGTCATAAAACTTTGATGTATGTATTATCCTTATCCAAAAGACTTCCTCCTCCTATTAATTGCAAAGTTTTTCCTGTTGTGAGTTAATTTTTCTTGCAACAGGGTTTCTAAGATTTCATCTTTTAGACGCAGGATGCTGACTCATTACTGAGTTTCCTTAATCAAGGGTTTATTTGCACCCTCCCAAAGCTGGCCACTGACACCAGTAAAGTGAAAGGACCGTGTTCAACCATGAAAAATAATGTTCAGGAATGGCAAGATTTGTGGCTAATAATAAACTACCATAAACTCCCTCCCAGGCAGCTTTCCTACTTTCTTGTAGTCTTACACCTAAGGTTCATTTTACAAAAGCTGGCTAAGAAGAAGTAACAATGGTTCTGACCACAAAGAGCTAAAAAGATTAGGGGGAAACGCAGCATTTCTGTTTCAATCATATTTGATAGAGATTTAGAAAGTCGGAATCCAAGTTTGGAGAGACACTCCATGTAGGTTATGAAGCAACCTGACAGGTTCACAGAATTGCATGTGAACAAAACACATTAAGCTTTAATCATATTTCTGTCAACTTCTTGAAGGCCTTATGTTTTCACTCACATCTCCAGCCTCATGAGGAATTATTCTAAAGACTACAGTCAGCCATTTGAAACGAAGATGCCCCACTGGTCTCCAATACCAAGTGTGCCTATACTCATTCTAACCCATAACCAGCTTAGCAAATTTGAACATTTTTTGAGGAAAAAAAACCACTGGCTTTTCTTCAAAGGCATATGCACAAGCAGCTATATAGTAAATTTTAAACACGTGCAAGACATTTGACGTATACTAATCATGGGGACATTAGGGTTATTTCTCAATTTAAGATCAAATTTCCTTAGATATGTAGTTCTAACTGTGTGCAGAGCATACTGT
Organism: Brachypodius melanocephalos; assembly: GCA_013398615.1. Taxonomy (NCBI): domain Eukaryota; kingdom Metazoa; phylum Chordata; class Aves; order Passeriformes; family Pycnonotidae; genus Brachypodius; species Brachypodius melanocephalos. The sequence goes on along the minus strand of VZSR01000257.1, from coordinate 2,389,519 downwards.
CAAGCTGGTTCTCCCTTTGGTAACTCTGTCTCTTAGTTCATGAGGCTTAATCTAAAGACCATGCATGCTTTAGCCAAATAGAAAGCTAAAACTATTACTGATACTTTATTCAAGATTATGTAAATCCAACAGTGACTCTAATCTGGAAAACATTATAGCACAAACCACATGACTATGAGCAACTCAATCATGGTTAAAGAAAATACATTGTTGTAATATATTTGCTTTTCTGGCACTTTGGAGGAGTTTAAAAATGGGAACACCACAGTTCAAAACAAACACAGTAACTGAGGGACAACAGAATAAGAAGCTAGGACTATTTCTTCAGCCCATCATCTTCAACAGGTTGTCCAGGAAAGCTGTGGATGCCCCATCCCTGAAAGTGTTTAAAGTCCGGTTGGACAGGGCTTTGAGCAACCTGGTCTATTGGAAGGTGTCTGCTCACAGCAGGGAGAGTAGCACTCCCTTCCAGCCCAAACCATTCTATTATAACATGGTCTCCAGAACAAATATCTTCATTACTACAAAACAGTAAGCAGATGACAGGTAACATTGTGGAGGTTCTCCCTTTCTCAGGAGAGAAGACACATCTGGATTTCACCACAGTGTTGTTTTCACAGCACAAGACCAACAGCATGCACCTTCAAGCAAACCAAGAATGCTTGTCCTCTCTCACTTGAAGAGGAAAACCACTCAAATAAGAAAATTGTATTTGAAAATGTAGAAAAAGCATCCAATTTACTTCACAGTACAAACCATAGAATAATTTGGGTTGGAAGGGACCTTTAAAGGTCACGTAGTTTCAACCCACAAGAGTGATCCTTCTGTAATCTCGTCATTTTTTGGCAACATTTTATTGGGTCACAAGTCCCACTGCATTTAAGTCCTTCAAAAAGATCCTCTCATTTTTCAGTTTGGTTGCTCCCAAAAGGCCCTTTTTGCCACAAAGCTCTTTCTAGGAGATAACTGAACACCGCTTCATTCACAGCCATTTGCATCTGCATCTTTAGAATTTAAGAAAGGAGACAGAGAAAGCAGCCCTCAAGAGATTGAAGTTCCTGTTTTAACCAACACTGGGGACATTGATATTTCTTATGTCAACAAATCTTTCAGCTTCAGGTTTGCTATCATGTTAATGATACATTACCAATTGCTCACCTTTGAAAACTGACATTTTAGTATTATTTTATCAAAGACAGACTCCACAGGAACAATTATATGGAAGTGCAACTTTCTGACAGAGGAAGGAAATCAAAGGTATCTTTCTGAAGAATTCCAGTAGCTCAAAACCAAGTTTAATTTATAGTATTATTTTGCAACAAAGTATCTTGAGTGAGATTACAATTTTAATTTAAAGAAGATGACATGTTTCAGAATTCTAAGCACTTTGTCACAAGTTATCCACATAGAAAGTCTTCTAGGCAAGGATAACATTGGAAAAATTAGTCACACTGCAGCGTACCATGTTAAATAAGACAAAATTTTATGGGAAATTAATACAAGTTCTAATGTCTTGACAAAAACAGCTTAAATGCTTTTTGAACATATACCACCTTTTTGTAAGTACTTTTTATAAGTACTGAGAGGTACTGAAGAATGTACAAGATAATCATAAAACTCAAATTCCTTAATAACTACTATTACTTAAAGTCCCAAGAGTGTTCTCAGAGCACCCTGTGATCACATAACACCAATGTGGATATAACAGCAGAGAAATGCAATACCTGTGTGTTATTTTTACATTTTTTTCTACCTAGAGTTGTGATGTTTACTCACCTGCTGAATAATTTTGGAATCTTTTGGAAGGTTTTCCCTGGGTGGGACTTTTCCAAACAACTTCCAACCAGGAGCGCTTTGGACAGCAGGCTTGAGTTCCTTTGTCCTTTTAGTGAAAAAGTTTCTGAAAAGACAGGAAGGTTTTTGTTTTGCTTATTATAAGCATATAAACAAAGTATATTGTGCCTACTCACATTTCTTCAATTTCTCCACCAGTTTAGCACCCGGGTGAACTGTAAAGATTTACTGCTCAGCAAATGCATAGTACATTCTACTTTCAAATAATTAATTTGAAGTGGAGCATCTTTCATTACAGGTGCTCTAGTGCTAATACTTGTACTTGACACTCAACTTTACCTCTAAACTACTTTATGCAGTAGCAGAGCTTTTTTTGGTAAAAGCAGGCACTTTCTTAAATATAAACAGTATGCAGCAGACTCTCAAACATTTGTCTGGGGTTTACTTTAAGTGTTTCTTCCTAATTTATTTGGAGACTGAAATAACAACAGCTGAAAAACACCCTGTAACTTAAGAGATTTTTTAAAAAGGGGGAATTATCACATCTATCAACCTTCACACCTTTGATAGCATGGACTAGAAAACCAGGCAACAATCATACAGCTTCAGTTTAGCAGATAACCTTTACTTGTGCCTAGAGCAATTACACTCAAAGAGGCAGACAATTGCATTGCTCTTACCTCTTAGAAAGCCAACCATCACAAGACCGTGTCAGTGACCACTGCTCAGATATTCTGCTGTACTACACGACTCCAATCACAAGCTCCCACAGAGCCTGTTATGTACAAGTGCTTTAAAAATGAAAGAAGTGTATTTATTCTGAATACTGGAAAGTTACTTTCCAGAAACTCATAACACAGAGGGATTAAAAGCTCAGTAGCCTGTAAGGTTATTTCTCAGGAAGCTTACAAGCTGACCTCAGAGAACAGAATATGGGAGTACTTTCGGTGGAAGATGGTTTTTGTACAGTGTTAACTAGCTAACTTCACACTCTTCTTCTGAAAAGAGATCCCATCCCCAGATTTATTCTTCACTTAAAGTATTTGCTGTACTCTAAAATACAATTCCCTTTCAAATTGGAAGCAGTCACATTTGTGCACAGCAAACAGTCTCTTAGCTTTGCCCAGATAAAAGGAACATGCTTCAACAACCACAATCTGTCTGAGAAGTTCTCAGGGCTTTTAAATTCCAGTGCTGTCAGGGTTTCTGGCCAGGCAGCATAGTTTTACAATTAGGAACTGTTAGTGTTTGTAAGACATTGTATGGTCTTCAAACACAAACTATCTTTTTAGTTCCCAGAATGTTTTTGGTTATTTGGGAAACAAGCCTGTCAAAAATCCCTTCAGTGCAAGTTTATGTGAATGAACTCTACAGATTGTGAACTTGTGTGTAGTTGAGGATCTAGCCAGCAGCAAACAGCAAGCTGGAGAGATGGAGAAGTGCTGGTAGAGCATGGAAGCCTCCCAAAAACTGATAAACTCAAGGCTGGTGGTCCTGTGGAATCCAGGAAAGACCAAGAAACCTAAAACACCAAGACCCTCTTAACTCCATTTGAGGCCACTGATGCACACTACCATCATCAACAGCTTGTCAAAAAAAATTTAAATACTGCATGCAAGAAAACAGCAGTTGCTATAGGCAGGCAGGGAGTACAGGATTACACACACACCTGATGAAAGAGAACACTGTGAGAGATATTTTTGGAATGCCCAGAGAGAATCTGTTGGTGACCCAGTACACTGTGCCACTTCTGTGGAGGTCTTCCAGATATTGTTCCAACCCAATACTGGGAAAGCATGTTTGGGAATAACTGATTGCATGGTTTGAATAGTTGAAGAAGAATCGAGTTGTTGCTATTAATAATAGTTCAATTAATACAAATTGTTCTAGCAAGCATTGGTTTTGATCCACACATCCCACGACTCTGTCCTCATCAGAGAAATTTGTAGTATCTTAGCCCATCCCTGTGGGAGCAAAGTAAGCACTCAGAAGCTACAAGACAGTGGCTTCTGATACACAGCCTGGAAAGGAGGAACAGTGAAAAACACTAGGCATGGTACCCATGCCTTTAAAAAATACCATCCTCAGTCAATCCCAGGACTGTGCACCATTAGTGAGATTAACAGATCCAGTCAGTAAGACGAAAAAGTGTGCTTACATGAATAACAAAGGCTCATTTCATAAGGACACTTTTCACAGAGCTTTCTTTACAGTGTCTTCAGGAGGGAAGGAGGAGCATCCAAAGAACCATCAACAAAATAAGACTGAAGATTTCTGAAGACAATGTCCCTCTGCACTAACCCCCAACCTTGTCCTTAAATCTGCAACAGCTGTATTTGAACTTGATTAGAGAAGACCTTTCCCCCAAAAGCAGGTATGCAGGAAGGTACATTCTGCAGTACCTTCCGTGACTTCATGGGTAGCAATAACCATCCAGTCCCTGTACATACTACGGAATACCACCAGGATTACCTGGCAGTGGAATTCCACTGCTTCTAGAAGATGTAGAAGCTGAAAGATGGATTTAACTTTGATGGCAACCTGTCACTGTATCAAAGCTGGTTCATTATTAACCAGGAAGCTGGTAGATTTTTGAAAGGGGAAAAAAATTGTAAACATATAAAAGCTTTAATTTAATATTGCTATACAAAATATTTAGCCATGCTCATGGCTTTTAGAAGACTTAAGTTTTCATTTTTTAAACAAATTAAAACAAACCTTCCAGAACATAGTCTGGAAGGAAAGTTTTACTTTTATTGAGCACATACTCAATGAAGTCTATTTCTTGTGAAGGCAAAAAGCTGGTAAAACTTCATATCATGTCAGAATAAACTTCATATAGGAATTTTAATCCAAAATAAATTAATGAGAGATTACAAATAAGATGAAGATGGAAGGACACTTTTTAATACATTGTTTTGGCAGCTAACAGTATCACATCTGATGTGTTCTTGACAGCAGTAAAGCCTTCCAAAAGCCTTCTTAAGGAACAGCATCTGTGAATGCTTACAAGTTGCATTCACTGAACTGCCGGAACTGTACTAGATTTGATGGATTTGTGGCTGCTTAGAATATTCATGAGTCTCACTGGTCCCAGGAAGAGTCAACTATTGAAATGGCTGAAAAGTCAATAGCATTTTGGTACAGAATCTCAAAATCCATTTGAAAACCTCAAAATTCCTTTAAAAGCAGTCTACACTTTAGAACTCAACAATTCTTTTCGTTGCAAGGACCCATGGGATAGAAGTATTAAATTAGTTCATTGATTTAAGCTCTGGTTTACAAAAGCCCAGGGGAAAGCTGCAAGGTTTTCTTTTTCCCTTCTTCTTTTATATAACACATATTAACGCTCTCAAATGACACACCAAAGTGTTTCAGTAGGTGCCTTGAAGAGCTCCAGAGCTAAATGAAGTGCCACAGAATGAGAAGTTATTGGCACAGACCAAGACATCTATTGCTAACACGGTTTGGATTACACTAAACAAAAACCTGTGGGCTGTAATCACACAACTCCAACAGCTGTAATGACAGCTGTGACTGGTGAGTTTTTCCCTTATTTTTTACAGCGCTCCTTCAATTATTCCTGCCTGCGGATTTCTACAGGTGACATTAACACTATGTTCTACTAATGAAATTGCTTGTTCCCACTCTGCTTTTGCTTTTAAGCTCACTCTTTTGTTGCTGTTTAAGATTAATTAGTGTAGTCTAAATGCAAGCAGAATTAAGTCTCAGAAGGGGATAGATGGAATTTGATACTTCAGTGAATTTTTTAATTTACCTTGGGGTTTTGGATTCCCCTCCGTCGCCCAAAACCCAACACAAAAAACTTCTGATTTCCAAGCTAGCTATAAATCAGTCCAAGAGGATGACAGATTTCTAAGATTTAGAGGAAGTTACTGGAAAATATGAGACAATTACTTCAACCTTGATCTTAAATTTTATCCAAAAGCAGACTGGGCTGTATTTGCACAACAGCCACTCAAAGAAAGCTGAAGTGCTTTGAACAGCAGCAACCACAAAGGTTCCAGGGTAGATCCATCTCCAGCACTGCCTCTAGGTATAACTGAGTCACCTCTCCATAAGAACAAGAGTCTGACAAGAATCTTCTGTTGGCCAAAAATGTCAAACTAATCTAGTTCCAAGCTACACATCATTTTGCTACAGTTCTTTCAACAAAGGGAATATATCTGGATCTTCCCTTTGTACAACTCCACTGTGTGCCACAAACAACAGGCTATCAGGATTCCACTGCCCAGTGCACCCCAGCAGCTCCTTAAATAACTTTCCTTCCCAATCATTAGAACTCCATATACAGGCTCAAGTTTCACCTCCATTCTGACACTTTCAGCAATCTATAGGCAGATTTTCCATCCTGAGCCTTTTAGGATGAATATCAGTATAAAGCATACTAAAAATGAGACTACTTTTCTCTAATTTATTCATCTTTCACTACAGAAAAATGGCAAAATTCAAGTGATCTCAGAGAGCATAAGCCATGTGATGATCATTACTGTTATACATGAGGAAAGTATGTTTCCTTACTATTTGCTTTAATATACAAATAAATTTAATTTGAAATGCTGCATTATGTTAGACAAAAACCACCCAAACAAAACAAAACACACACCACCCCCCCAAAAAAAAACCAAACAAAAAAACCAACAAAAAACCCAACAAAAAACCCCAAACAAACAAACAAAAAAAAAAAAACCAAAAAAAAAAACACCCCAAAATTAAAAAAACCCCAACCAAACAAACAGGAAAAAAACACAAACACAAAAACAAACAAACAAAAAACCCCCAAACAAAACAAAACTACTAAACTGTGGGCATCCTTGGCAAATATAGTGTGGCACCAAAGCAGCATTTTCTTTCCAGATAAGACAGCTCCAAAAAGAGACCTCAAATTATACCAGCACAGTAAAAATTACTTTTTTTAGATAAAACAGCTAACTGTCAAAATATTTTTCTGACTTTTACTTTACACTCAGCTATCTGGTTTACTGTCATTTTCCATCATCAATCATTTCTTTGCATTGCATCCATCTTTCAAGAGCTTTGATAACAGGGATGTTGTTATGCTGAGAAAACAAGATTTGAAAGCCACGAGAACTGACAGAGGAAGTGAGGGCTGATTAGATTTTCCTTTTGATTAAGCATCTAGTACCTGTTAGTAAACACTGCATAAGACAACTGAATCATTTTAAATCCAGGGAAGCAACACACAAACAGGAAGGAATTAGCATCCCATCAAGAACATCCTCACTCTATCACACACAGCTTTTTCTCACAGAATCACAAAGGCTTAGAAGGGAAATCAAGCACAGAAGTAATGTTACAAATGAGCACCAAGTTGGACAAAAAAACCCTACGTTTTCTCTGTGTTTTCAATATAGTTACAAAAATGCAGCTAAAAGCCCCGAAGTTAAATTTCTCTGCAACAACATTAAAAATCTACTGATTCCAGTAAAACCTTAGAACACGTAAAAGGAATGAAGTAAAAAAAGTTAATTTAAAACTGCATTTGTATTACAAAACAACTGATTTTGCATCTCCATAAAGAACTGAGTTCTGCTTGTACACGCAATCTGCTCTTGCTCTACCCCATGCTAATTTTTTAATAAGTTTCATAGGCCTTAAAAATAGGTGTATGTTTGAAACTTGTTGAAATTAGAATTAGCTGAAAGATGAGCTGATAAGGAAATTACTTATTTACCCAACAATCTTTATCCAGAGAGCTGTACCAGTAAGGAGTTAGAAGAGGCATGTTCCAGGAATTGCTGTAGATACATTTCCACAGACAGAAAACACTAAGATGAGTAGTTTTTACTTAAACCCATACTTTCAGAACAAATTCTGAAGACCTCTACAAGCCTGCAATTCTGTTATGACTACAGCCAAGTACATAACAAGAACTATTCATATTGGCATCTCTTTACTGGGTATGAAACATAAAAGCTTCTAAAAACCACAGCAGAATTCTTCTCCATATTCAAGTCTTGGCCATTCTGTTAAGGTCTCACATGCAATAATTTGGAAATAACGGCAGACAAAAAACCATCGCTCTATTAAGCAGAATTAGCCCCTCTGCTTTAAATAAGACTTTTCAATAATTTACATGCAGAAACAAAGGTAACTCAACTCTAAGCGTAAATAATGAATCATTGAAAGGAAATAAAATCTTTCTGGCTAGCCACTTACAAAGCCTGCAGAGCACCGGCATTCTACATTTTTAATTTCAACAGCTTCAAGTGTCAGCCCATTTTGATCCAACACATTTATGATTGCTGTCAGCACAACTTTCAAAGTTCTGCCTTATATTGCAAGAGATGTGATCCAAGTGATTTTACAGTTTACATTTCCCATCATTTTGCTACAAACAGCAGCTAGATACAAGCTTCTTTTAATTTTATTACCCCAACCACAGATTTGTTACAGGAGGTTTCTAGTTTTAGCACCTTCTAGATGTAAAGATCTCCTCTCTCTCTCTCCCTGCACCAAGACAATCCGAAGAATATCTCAAACTACCCTCTCTAAAGGATCTTCAATGTTTGTAATACTCTAAACCTGCAGGCTTAAGTGCTATACAAGCAAGCTTTCGGCCTCTGTCCCCTCCCCACCCCTCTGCAAAAAAAAAAAAAAAAAGAAAACAAAAATCCTACCCAGAACAACAACCATCTTCACCAAGACCAAGCTTGTAGTATTTTTTTTTATTAAATATGATGTCTCCATTTAAATTAGTGGTCAACTAAAGCCTTGGCTATGTTAAGTATACCTGAAATTTAATGAACAGTCAAGAATTAGCTGCTAAGGATTGAGAGGTTGGGAAGGAGGTGGCTTCTGATGCCTCGGAGAGGACAAAGATTGACAGAACTATCACGGAACCGCATTGATGAAACTAAATTAGATCAACTCTCTTATCAAGCTCCTCATGAATACCAGTCCCAAAGTGGCTTTACAAATTCTGCTGGCAGAACAGTTTTACTACAAGTACACAAACACTTGGAAAGTTTTAAGAGATGAAAGTGTTTAGCAGTATTACAGAACACTAACTGATAAACAGCATTTTACCACACTACATTATACTCCTAACAAAGAGCTGTCACACAGGCCAGCTTTACAAGCAGTTCAAACATTCAAAAGCATACATAAACAAGAAGACACATAAGCAAGGTAACTGATGGGGTTAAATTTCAGAATGGTTTAATACAAACAAAGGAAGAGAATCAGCCTTTACTTTTCAGAGCAAAGTAGCAAAACAGATTTACGCCAGACTGTTCTATCATGTTCATTTTTGATCAGGCAGTTAGAAAGCTATTTTGATACTACACCAAACATCATGGTCAATCTTCTCTAATGATGATCAAATGTCACTTACCCACAGTATTTAAAACAGTCTTAGATCACAGCTGCGAGAAGTGGAGAACTTTCACCAGCTGACTACAGATATTCTATATATCTGTATTTTCTGGTGGTTTTTATATGGCCAAGAATATCTACTCCAGCAAAGTCACAGCTAGTTAATGAGCAACATACTCCAAGCAAAATGGTGCTAGAGGAACAAGACCCCTTCCTCCCACAAATCCACACAATGGGGAAGCCCATTTCTTCTACTGGCACAAGTAATGTCCTACAATCCTTTCTGCTGCATCAGTTCCGAGACTCTCAATAGCTTGCCAGTCAATCCAACTCACTAGTCCTACAGAAAACCATCAATATTTTCTCACTTTCCAGCTTAATGAGCTACAGCAGCCCACAGGGCTCACATAAATACCAGAAGCAGGGACAAAACATTTCCTTTGTTTCCTGACAATAGCAAATTCTTCAATCAGCTCACCAAGATATCTCACAAAGTACAACTTAATTAAACAAGCCACCTGAAATTGTTCTAGAAGTGACTCACTTTCAGTCAAGGCAAAACTCATCAGCTTTATTGGGGCAGTCACTATACCTATAGTTCATTTCTATACAATGTATGCTTTCAAGACAAAGGTGATAAAGATTTCCAGCCTTTGACATGGCCTACAAGTCTGTGAACTGTAAGTTCAAACACAGGGCAGAGTTTTATTTTGAAGACTGTCCCAGGGGTGACTGCACCTCTGACCAGCCTGGTTAAGCCTCAGTTAATATTTTTCCTTTTTGGTGCCTTACAGAGTGCCTGTCAACTCCTTGGTTGCACAATGTAGCCCTGCAAGCAAGGCATTACTGTAGTACTTTTGCAGTCACTCGGCGCTTTGGGTTTCAGCTGCAACCAGGAATTCACAATGTGTTGTGTCATTGCTTCAGTGATCAATTGCAAAAATACGAAACACAAGAATTCATTTTAGATCTGTTAGCTGACATGAGAAGGCAGAGGACTGATTTAGTTCGGTTTTGCCTGGTAACTTTTCCAAAAATGAGGAAGAAATTTTCCAGTCTACCACTCTGCTACTTACGGAATTCAAGGAACAGAAAACAATTCACAAAACACAGTTTACAAGAAAAAGCTAAAATAATAGAATAATTTAGGTTTGAAAGTACCTCTAACATAATTGAGTCCAACCATTAACCTAGCACTGTTAGGATCACCACTAAACCATGTCCCCAGCTGTCACACCTAACACCAAACATGACTTTTAAACATCTCCAGGGATGGTGGCTCAACTACTTCCCTGTTCCAATGCTTGAACGGCTTTTCAGTGATGATGCTTTTCCTAATATCCAACCTAAACCTCCCTTGACACAACTTGAGGCTGTTTCTTCTCATCCTATCACTTGATATCTGGGGAAAGAAACTGACACCCACATCACTACAACCTCATCTCAGGTATTTGTACAGAGTGACAAGGTCTCCCTCAGCTACCTAAGACAGACAGATGCCAATCACACAAATACCTTTGATAGCAAGTGGATTGTTTGAGTTTTAAAGCACTCTGGCATCCAGCATACAAAGTGCTTCATTCCTGCCCAGCAGCAAGCCAGACAAGATCCTGTGTTCATGAATGCATTAGGAAACTGAAGCAATACAGACAGGATGAAGCTTCACAAGGGCTGACCACAGCCAAGCTCAGATTGCCTATTCCTACAGCTGGCCTTCAGCAGTTCAGACCAACAAATATCACAGGCAAGGGGAGCCGACAAGGAAGCTTCTATTATGCTACATGATCAAAAAACACTCTTTCACTCACCCAAGAGCACATTAAATAGAACTTCCCAATGTAACAATGGAAACTGAACACAGCTTCTTCTTAAGGAACAAGTACCTTGGAATAGGGAGAAAAACTGGAGGAAAGTATTCCTCTAGGCTACAGCTATTCTTTTCAGTCAGGTCATAAGAAAGCAGGAAAGGAATTTAGAAGAACATCAGTCTTGTGTTCGGCTCTCAAAGAGTGTTTGGTTCTCAGAAGTTCTGAAAGAATAAACTAATCTATGACCATGAAAACTAGTTTTCTACTAATTGAAGTCATAAGTTCACCCACACAACACCCACGCTCTTCTTCAGACTGTTATCCCAATATCGAGCCAGAAGCAAAATGCTCTGCAGGTGGCTTGCACAGCTGACTGGTTTCTGAAAATACAGAGCCAAATTGTCAGTCTCTTTTACAGGCTCTCCTTGTGTTCAGACTTCATTCAAAAATCTGCTGGATTTTTATGCTGGAGCTCTCAAACTCTGAGAGATTTGACTGAACCTGGGTAACAGGCTGCAGTGCTAGAGAGATGAAGCAGAAACCATGCTTCACTTCCTTAGAAAGCAATAATAAAAAGACAGATGTACACAGAGAGGCTGCGAAGTTTAAAGCAATACCAACCACCCAGTTCAATAAATTTAGTCCCTTCCAGTTGAACAACAAGCAAGACCAATTATGATAAAAAAGGACAGATTTTATATCATAAATATCTCAGTAGATGCAAGAAACTGAAGACAGGAGTAACAATTTTTGCACCCATGTGAATGAAATGTGACCAAAACCCCTTAAACTCCTTTTTTTATTCTTAAGCCATCAGGACAAAATGGCCTAATGAACAACTGAACAGCCAAGACAGCAAAAGCATAAAACTATCATTTTCTTAGAGGCCAGCTGTGATTTAAGTGATCTCCTTTGGTTGTTATTTCCCATGTAAAAGACTCTTCTTTTAGTCATAACCTATTTAGAAGAGAGGTCCCATTCACTTTGTCACACTACTCTCAATATACTCTGTAACAAACCCTGTGACCCCAAATAAGCAGAAGCGACCAAGGGATGAAAAGGCTGCCTGCAAAATGAAGGGGCAGAGGAAGAGAGAAGCTGCTTTCAGATTAAGTTTAAATGCCTCAGTAGAACACTTCTTAGCAAAACAAGCTATGACTCCAACAGCTTGCTGCACACAAAGCCAGCAATTTAAGCTATTTGGCTTGAAAAAACCCACACATCCACCCCACAAAAAAACCGCAACATTAGTTTAATGAGAACTTACTTCATGAAAACTCACACTAGGATTACAAAACTCCTAGTGCAAATACACGTACTAATGTAGAATATAACACTGTCCATTACACTATCCACCAAGGAGAAGAGAAAAATTGCTGATAATACTTTAGGCATTATAGATTGATGAAGACTATACATATGGCTCTAAGGTTTTAGAATTGACATCTGTTCAGTCAGCTTTTTTATCTTGAGGAGAAAGGCTTGCTGCAGACGGAAGTTGGAGCAATGTCGCCTTCTGAAACCTATCCAGAATTAAATCAACATAGCATTCTTCTGCTTGAACTCCTGAAATTTAACTTTGATTTGCTAGTCAACAGACATCCTAACCCAATTGATTCTATGGGTGCAGAGCATCTTGTCTACGGTGAAACACTCATCAAAAGCCAGAAACGGGCCAACATGTCAACACAACCTCACAAAATAAATAAGTCTTTGCAAATATGAAGGAAGAATCTACCTAGGAGCTTCTCAACTTGGCAATATAAATGACATTTCCTATTTTTATCAAGTTACTTATGTCTCTAACTCAAGAAAAAAGAGTACTGTTTGAAGTTGCCCACAGATTTGGGTCCAGGTACCCTTGCTTACTTTCTCCAGTCAGCTTTAATTCAAAGCAATTCTATGTATCCATTTGTTCACTTAGGTTAGAAGATTACTTACAGAAAGCAAAAACAACTGCACCCAAAAACAGAAGGGTGAATGGTGCCTTCATGGTTTCTGGGGGAAGCTTCTATGTATTCCCTTAACACTTCTCTCTAATTATCTTTCCAACATATTGACAGTATATCTGTACTTTTTTCATTTGGTTTGTTTTAATCTGGACAATGTAAAAACACCAAAACCAAAAATAAAACACGCAAGTTTTTTTTTTCAGTATGATCTGATCATGATATAGGCACAGGCAATACCAGAATAGAAATTAAGCACTGTGAAGTGATCCCATCAATCTGTTCTCTTATCCTTACATGAATGGAAGGTTTAGAAGACCTATCACAACTAGGAGAGCTCATTCCTACTTGATTAATTTTTGATCAAAAGTCCACTCAACATATTTCTTCTCCATAGGTGCGCAGTACATCCCCTGAAGTTTCATTATGATTTATGTATGCAGAGCTTTTCTCTAAGAGAAATGTTGATTCTGGTACTGAACCTTCACAAGACCCATCTAGATAGATGCCTATGTAGCGCAAAAAAGCTACACGTGCTACTTAGCAACAAACTGAAATATAAACTACAAAGCTTGAGACACACTACTGTGTACTGAGTGACAATACTCAGTGAACCTCCCTGCAACCCTCCACAGTCTCTGCCAAGGACATTTGGAAAGGCAAGAAGATTAGCAGCTTTTGAAGGACTACCTACTCATGGAACCACAGGGCTGTGTTTACAATGAGGGAGGCAAAGATGGGAGCTTCTGTGATTGCTTAGTGCTTCGTGCCTACAAATACTGGCTTCTTTTGACTTTCCATCATCTCCTCAAGTGAATATTTTTCAAAACTCCTGGACAATAAAAACAAACACTCTGGGCAATGAAGTGTGAGACTAAAGACAGTTTCCATTAGAATATGTGTGCCAACTAGCCATACATGCTTAGAACCGCTTACACCTTTCTCACAGCACACCCCAAAGACCTACAAGAAGTAGCAGTTATGAATTAATCTCATTGTGAATCTTAGGTGAAGACTGGAATGCAAGTACTTGGGAAAATGGTGCTCTACCACAAAAAAGGCAAATATCACTGTTGTCAACAGCAAGCTTTGAATCCAGGAATAAAAAACTTTGCCAACTACCAGATACCTAAATTTGTCCAGCAAACACACAATTCAGAAAGGTACAATATCTACACAAGCTGAAAAGATGCCTGGTACCTACCTACAGAACTATGAAGTAGAACACACCTTTAGAAGAGCTACAGAATCACCGAGTCTTTATCTCAGCCCTGGATTACTTGCTGCTGCTTGATCTTTTTGGGTAACTGTTCTGCTCTGTCCCCCAAAGCAGCACATCTAGAGCATACTGCAGTCAAGGTAATCACCATGGCTTTAACTCAACTGTCCATGTAATGTTCCTGCTCACTGAACCATTCTGCACCCAATAGCGACCCACTGGGGCTACCCAGAAACGATCCAACAGCCCAAGAACAGAGCACTGCCCTTGTAAGCTGCTATGCAAGACCACAAACCAGAACAATGCCTGTATATGAGAGCAGTATGAATCATATGCAGGACTACAAAGCAGTGATAGGTGACTTCCAAGAAGCCATTTATTGCTCTGACCAAAACAGCAGCACAGTGGACACAAGTGACCATAACCATACAATTTTCCTTGCCATGACACTCTGCTACACATACTGATCTACTTGTGGCATCCCACTTCGTATGTGGAGAGAAACAAGATGTAGAGCAAAACAAATGATTTTTCAGTTAAAAGTTATTAGTATTGATTTGACAGGCTTAATGATTTGGCACAAACACAACTTAAGATCCCAGGGCCATATTTCATACCTAATACCTACCTGAAAAAAGGGTTCTAGTCCCCAGTGCAAACTTTCCCAGGATCTTAAAGTAATTATTAACGACAATCTCAAGGGCACAGCCACTCTCCCTGTCACAGAGATGCATCCTACCACAGCTGCTTGCTTTTTCCCCCACCTCATCTCATCAGTTTTATCTCTGGTTCAGCGAATGAAGACAGACAACTAACATGGATTATTTCAAAGAACTATGAAGCAGGTCAGCCTGATAACTGAAGAGCTAGGAACAAGCTGGAACAGCTGGAAACAGCAGCCTCCTAACCCAAATCTGTCCGATCAAACTGTTCGGTCACAGCAATTACAATAAAGCTGAAGGCAGTAGGACTTTCCCCTTGCCTTCTCTCTCTTATTAAGTATCTGGTGAGATGCATCCAGCTTTTAGAAAAATTTCCATATACTTATGGCTATTAGAAAAACCCAATGGGAGATACCAAATTTTAGACAGTTTGCAAACTCTACAAAGATCATTACAAGGACAAAACATCCTACATAAGATATTCCAGGTTGCTGGGCTACCTGTCTAGCACATCCAGTACTTTTTTTTTTTTTTAACATTGTGGAAGCAGCTACAAACATTGACACACAAATGAGTTGTTCTCTCTCGGGTACACAGCCACCCAGTACAACTCGAACTCTAGGAGCAACATGATTTATGAGCCTGTGCACATTCAAAAATACAAGCACCCTTCTCCTGAGAACTTCACAAGGAAGTAGAGTTGCTACAAACATTCAAATGCAGGACAATTTTTTATACCATTTCAGTTCTCATTACTGGCATCCTCTTTTTAAGAACTACAGGATAACCCACTTACACCAGCAACTTCAGCTTTGAATGAATCTGGGCAGTTTAAAATAAAAACGAGAAGCCTAAGCTTTTGAAATATCGGTTCAAAGACAAGAACTACTACTGAAAAAGTTATAAAAGTTTTATTACCACTTTTCATAACAATGGATGTTACCCACTCTAGTATTTATGTATCTAGAAACAAATCTATCAAGCAAGACAAGTTCAAATTTGTTTTTAAAGAAAATCACTGAAATTTTTCATTAGTGAATCTCATTTTGGCTGATAGGATTAAATCAGCTGTAATTAAGGCTCTTCTATGGATGTATAGACAAAACTGAAGGTAGCCAGTACTGCTCACCAGGCCAAATGCACCAGAGGCACAGCCAGCTGGGCCAGTCGGGTGCTGTGAAATGGGATTTGCTGAGAGCCACTCTTTCACCCAGGTGTCTGTACTACAGCTTTTGTCAGGATAGAAGCAATTAAACTTTTTCATGCATTACCCCTGGCCTTTCCTAAAACCAGCAAATATCAGTGTATATTGACAACTTCTACCACACACCAAGTTCAGACCTTTCCATTGTCCTGGTTTTATCTGGGATAGAGTTAACTTCTTCTCAGTAGTTGGTACAGAGCTCTGTTTTGGATTCAGTACCGGAACAATGTTGATAACACATTGATGTTTTGTTTGTTGCTAAGTTGTGCTTATCCTAAGTCAAGGACTTTGTGTCTCATGCTCTGCCAGTGAGGAAGTACACAAAAAGCATGGGAGGGAGAATAGCTGGGACAGGTGATCCAAACTGGCCAAAAGGATTCCACACTATAAAACCTAATGCCTAGAACATAAACTGGGGGAGTTACCCAGAAGGGGCTGATCTGTGCGTGGGGACAGGGTCAGGCATTAATCAATGGCTGGTGAGCAATTGTGTTGTGCATCACTTGGGTTTTTCTTTATATTATCATTATTACTATTTTTTACTACTATAATTATATTTTACTTCGCTTAAATTATGAAATTTTTCTTACCTCGACCTACAAATTTAACTTTTGATTTCCTCCCCGTTTCACTGGGGCCAGCAGTGAAGGGGGTGGTAAGCAAGAAGCTTATGTGGTGCTTAGTTGCCATCACATTAGTTATACCACAGCATCTATGAGGAAAATGCTCCAGAATTTCAATCAGTTACTGATTTAGGGCGAAAAACAACGCACAAATGTTACTGGTCGATGTGTTCAAGTAGTGAGGCAAAAGGAAAGTAATATCACAGAATGTTCTAACTTGGAAGGGACCCACAAGGATCATCGAGTCCAACTCTAAGTGAATGGCCCAGACAGGGATTGAATTCACAATCCTGGCATTATTAGCACCATGCTCCAACCAATTGACCTAATCTCATACAATATATTGCAGTCTACATAACACAGAGAAAAAGAAAAAAAAAAAAAAGCATGGGAGGGAAGAACAGTAATACGGAATAGTAGGAATAGCAGGACATCTCTCACTCCATCCCTGAAATAAAGTGGGTGCACCAAACTTACTCTTCAACTGCTACCTATCCTCAAAAATCCATCTTCCTCTTTCCTCAGAGTTGGCAGAGGGAGTCCATTTCTCAATTTCTCCCATCTCACCTCTTCACTTCACAGATTAATCTTATTCTGACATCTTAAAACACTTTAGAGACCTACTGTCCTATCAGAGTGACTTCAACAACCATAACCCCTCGGTTCGGGAGACTAAAGACTGCTGGAAATTAAGCTCCTCACTTCAAACATAATAAAGGTGATATAGAGTGTGCTATAAATTATTATAGTCCAGCTGCACCTCCTGTGTATTATGCTAAAGAGTGAGTAATGCGACACAGATCCTAGGCAACAAAGCTGGATGTCCCACAGGTTTCGGTTTTGTGCTAGAAACTAACAGAAGTCAATTCAAGCACAAAGCATAGTCCTTGAAGTTTTCATCAGCACATTTTGAACTAAATAAGTAAACTCTATCTACACCAGCAACAAGTAGCAAACGCTTTACAACACTGCAATTTCCACGACGGTTTGAAAGGAGTTTTCAACATCAATAACTTTCGCTTTGTTCTCCAAGCGGTTTAATGAGTACCACTGTGATCATTCAGACAATGATATGCCCTGCTACAGGAAGCAAATTCCAGTTTGAAGTCCATGTATTTCGCAGCAGTAAAAAGGCCTTTATCATCTTACTGTCGCGTCCAAAGCCTCTACCCTGTCCTAAAAGTATCTGCTCACTAGCGAAGGAGCCCGTCAGGGTCGGAATCGCTCTTCGTGTGACCCTGCCGGCCCGAGCACGCTCCGGCGGACCACCCCACGGCCGCCGTGACCCGCTCCGGCACAGCTGCAGCCCCCTCACCCCAGGCTCTGCCGGGGACGGCCTCACCGGTCCCGCCGCCGGCTCCTTTACCTGGTGAAGAACTCGGCGAAGCTGCTGCCGGCGCCGGCGATGCCCGCCCGGTGCCGGGCCCTCTCCGCGGGCTCCTGCGGCGGCGGTGCCGGCTCGGCGGGCGCGGTCCCTCCGTGGGGCAGGTGCTCGGGGGCGCTGCGGCGGCGGCTCACCTCGTACGTGTTGCGGGAGTTCAGGTTCACGTCCGTGAAGCCGAGGGGTGCCGGGGGCAGGGCAGCGGGCTCCGCCCGGTCCCGGCAGGTCCGCGCGCCGGGGGCGGCCAGCGCCCGGCTGCCGGCGTCTCCCCCCGGGCTGCGGGGCGGCGGGGGGCTCTCGGCCGCCGCCCCCCCGCGCCACTCCGCCTCGCTCCGCAGCCGGCAGCTCCTCAGCGGCTCTACCAAGGCGGTTCCCGAGGGGACGCCTCCCGCCGGGCAGGGGAGGAAGCCCCCGTTCTGCAGTTTCGCTTCCTCCTCCTCCGGCCCCGGCTCATCCCGTCTTGCCCGAGGCGGCGGCGGCTCCTGCGGCGGCAGCAGGAAGCCGACGTCCCCGTTGGTCATCCTCCCGCAGGGGCCCACGGCGCAGGCGGCTCCGTTGGCGGGCTTCTCCGGGCAGCGCTTCCCACTCGCGGCCACGGCGGGGCCGAGCGCCGCCAGGTAACGCTGCAGCAGCCGCTCCTGCCCCGGCCCGCCGCTCCGTCGGCTCGAGCCCCGGCTCCCATCCCGCTCCCCGTCATCCTCCTCCTCCTCCGCCGCCTCCTCCTCCGCGTCCTGCCGGCCCGCGGGAAGCACGGCTGCGCCGCCCGGAGCTCCGGCATCGTCCGGCCCCACCATTTGCCGCCGCGGAGCCCCGGGGGCGCGGCGGGGGCCGGGGCGCGCGCCTTCCTCCGCACCGGCGGCGCCGCGAGCGCTGGCAGCCGGCGCCGCTCTGCGCGTCGGGCAGCGGCCTCGGCGGGGGGCGGGCGGGCCCGGCACACGCAGGCGCGCGGCGCCGGCCCTTCCCCCCGGAAAGTCACCATAGAGAGGTGAAACAGGAAACGCCCGCCCGCTCGCCCACCCGGCTGGGCCGCACCCGGAACCATAGAGATGCCACCCCGACAGGCCCCACCCCCCCAGAGGCGCGGTGGAGGCGCGCCCCGGCCCTCGGTACCGTATTGCATCTAAAGGCTCGGCGCACACCATTTACCGCATTCCGCCGATGTGGGGCGGCTGCAGAAAGCCCAGCCCGCCAGGCTCATCCCTGCGTCCCTGCCCCAGAGGCGATCCTGCTGGGATGGAGCGAACGGTCCGGGCACACGCACTGCACACGCACACACTG
>VZSR01000257.1:2242049-2366248 GCA_013398615.1 Brachypodius melanocephalos | reverse complement strand
AAAAAAAAAAAAAAAAAAAAAAAATTAATGTTGTAATACACATTGGGGGCTATGAGAAATTCTGTCTGCATTCCCCAAACACATCCTCTTCATAAGTTAAATTCACACTAAATATTTAGGAATAATCTAGTTGATCTACTTAATCTGCCCTGAACCTACAGATACTTTGTATGAATATACAGCATGACTCTAAATTGTTGCCCAAGACTGAGTATCAGGTCCTGGGTGCTCTCAAATTCTGTCTGATAAATTTAGTGGCAAGAGAAGTCCTTCAAGAAAAAAGTCCACTAAAATGAAATTTGAGAGTCTTTCCTCTTGAACTCAGTGAGAACTGAAAGGGGTTTAGGACTATTTGCAGATGAAATCTTCCATTTGGATTTTATTATAAATTATTTTCTTGAGATATGACCAGCATAGAAGCTTTTAAACCTTTCATAGACAGTTGAAGAAATCGTCGCAGAATGTACAAGAGCAAATGAGTGAACAATTTTTAGTGACAATATTGGTGTGAATTGATTTTACTCACGGATGAAAAAAACCTAATTTAATTACTGTCCTAGCATTTCTGTTGGTTTCACAGCATGTGAAGCTGGAAGATGCAGATACAGGAATAAGTAGCTGGAAGCAAGAGCTGCCTACCCCAGTTTACAAAGCACTGCTTGTGAATGTTGAACCAGGTCCTAAATAATAGTAAAAAGGAGTTTATCCTTAAAAGAACAAGTCTCCCTTATCTTGGGCAAACAGAATAAGAGGGAGTGGTTGGAAAGTTGGAAAGGGTAAGGTTCAATTTACTGCTGTGTGTTTAAGCTGCACTAAACTGGCAGACAGTGCCTCAGGAAATGCTGCAGCCAGGCACAGCCAGTATCAGTAGGACTAATTACAGGCAATGCAAAAGGGGAGAAACTTTTAAAGTGTATTATTTATTAAGGGCATTTGTTAATTATATTTGCTGAGAAATGTTTGTCTGTTTGTACAAACTGACATACAACATTTGCCACCATGGATGGACAGGAATGAGGGAAATGAGGAAAAATAAATGAAGAGGCGGATATTTACTACACAGAAATATCACCACCTAATTATGCACTGTTGCATCCTACACATACCCTGAGCTATTTTCCAGACAGCACTGAGAGCTTGTGTTGCTGAATTATCCTACAAAGTTTTCCACGTTCTGCTCATCAGTGAAGTGTCCCAGTCCAACACTGCTGTAAATGGAGCTATCAGTTGATGGCTCTGGCTGAGTGGCACGACAGTGGAACACTTCTCATTTTTCAGTTCCAAGGGGAGAACTTATTTTATCCTGACTTGGTCTTAAGAACCAATCATACATCCTGCCTCCACTTCTCTGTGCAATTGTTTCCATAGACGGAGCCTCAAGGAGGAACTGAAAGAGACCTGTTCCCAGTGTAAACAGGGGTGTCTCGAGGAAAGTACCTATCCTGCAATCAAGCTGTAGCCAGTGCAACTGATATTTGGCATGTTCTACCACAGGAAAAGAAGAATATACTACAGACAAGGGCTTTTGTTCATCTGGTTTTTATTCAAACACAAATTTGCTCAGCCCTTGCTAGAGAGGGAACATGGAGCACTAGGTGGCAAGGTGTGTGAGCTGTTGGAATTTCTGGGGCAAATATCCAGTAAATGCTGCATCCACTGTACAAATAGGTTAGCAGTGTCAGTATATGATCAAGTTCACGGAACTCACATGGCATGGAAAGCATGAATACAATATATAAAGCCAAGATTATAAGTGTACAGACACACATATATGTACAAACCAATTCTTTAGCTATGCAGAGATGAATAGATGGATGGACAGGTAACCATACTGGTTTCAGATGTAACATTATTGCCTTCAATGACATTTGTTTCCAAGACGTTTAAAATCAGCCCCCAAGGGGACTGTAAAGTCACCAGACCTGATCACAAACTCCAGTTTAGTCTGGTTTGTATACTATCAATGGCTTTTCAGTCTGCGAGGAAGACAACTTAGCCAAAGCATCATTTTACGAGCACCTCAATACATTTTACACCGTGAGACCACATACTAAAAATTGACACCACTTCCTGAAGTTTGTTATAATAATCCTCCTCCATTTGGACAAGACCTCAAAATTGAATTAACTATTTAATTAACCACTGTTGGCATTACACTCATTTGACAGAGCAGGAATGCTGACCCTGGATCAGTGTGGCTGCAGCCTCCAGTCTCTGTCTGTATGAGCACACACAGCATCAGTGACACTTGGCACTAACCCTGTCCACAGCCCCCAGGCACAGAGCAGACCCTGCCATTCATTCACCTGCCGCAGCCTCCTTCCCTCCAGCCAGCTGTGGCACCATGGCACAGGACATGACAATGGCACTGCCCTTCCAGGAGGCACCTTGAGACTTGGGTTCAGTTATCCCATCCTGTTTGAGCACTGAGTTTTAACCTGCCTCGGTTGTCTGGAGGGCGTGTCAGTGAGCTAGACTCAGGCATGAGCTCCAAATGCAGTCATAGTAAACTGTTAAAGGCTCGATTTTAATTTCTGAATCAGGTCTCAATCATATGGGCTATAAAACATGTGAGCACTTAGTCTAGGATGACATAATTTTACAAGGGAGAAGTAAAACAAGGAGAAAGAAAGAGGGAGGAAACTGATTTTGGTTTCTCATATAAATCTCTTCTTGGAGGGAGAGCGATTTTAAATGCAGTGATTTCATTTAAAAAACATACAATATCAAGCCATTATATACATGTTGCAATATGTCTTACATATATTCTCTGGATAAGTTTATATTTTTCACAGATGGAAGAAGCCTGCAAATTTTTTGAAGTCATGAGAGGCTGATTTATCTATTCCATCAGTGTTTTTTCCATTATTTTGCCCAGAACTTTCCTGTTGTATCCCAAGTAAGATGAATTCAAGAAATAGTTAAAATCAAAGCTTACAGCACTTGCAACTCACTTCACACACTAATTGTCACACAGTTGTGTGTTTTCCCCTCTTTTTCTTTCCTTTCTCTCCCATAAGCTTACACTTCACTCCTTCCAGCCCAATATAGGAATAAAAGCAGGGCAATGCTTCTATTTCTGTCTTTGCCACTGACTCACTGTATAGTTTCTTAAGCATTTGCATCTTCCACTTGGATCCTATGGTATCTGAGAAAATGAAGGTGTCTCTTGATGGTTTTTTTTTTATGGTAAGAGCACTCACAATGTCTCTCTCTGTGCAGATTCTACTGTGTTTAGTAAGGGTTAAGTCCATACTACAACCTTCCTCTCAGTGAGGATATTAATCAATATGACTTCAACCTAGACGCCTACTTTAATTACAACCATCAGAAATTTATATTTTGAGATTGGTCATCAGATTTTCCTTCAGCCAACAGCCACAAAATTTTGGGGTAGGGCCCTCACAGATACGCACACAAAACAGCAGCATCATGTGCACTCTCCTTTATAATGCATGCTGAAAGGGAGCTAGAGATATTCACAGAGCATAATGTCATCCTGGGAACAGGAGATACACAGAGTTATTTTAATATGGAGAATGCTGGCTACCTTGTGCTACAGAGCCCTGCAGCACTACTGTCTGCTGAATATGCAAAAGCATTGCTCTTTCCATTCCAGTGCTGTATTGCCTTAGGTCCAGCTACTGCCCCACTTAGAATCCTTCACAAATATATTCTGTCCTTTAGGGTCACTTTATTGATTGCTAAATAGAAGTAAATGTGTCAAGTCAAATTAGCAAGTGTGTAGATAATTCTTACAAACTGGGATTTAGTCCTTACTGTTGGAATGAACATCAGAGACCTACTGTGGTTTGCAGATGATGGCAAAATCCACGTATATGGAATTACAGATGGTTCCAAATAAGATGAAAGTGGAGTGGTTCTTATATGCCAGCCTATGTTATTTTTACAGCTCCTACTGCTTTAACAAAGTATATCTTTAATTAGAGAAGATTCTCCAGCGGTTGTTTGATTTATGAGTTAGTCTTACAGATAAACACGTTAACAAGAAGTGTATTCCAATTTTCAGTGTCATAGCAGGAATAACACAGTGAGCTGCTTAATGAAAACTGATGTCCAAAGCACAAAGAAAATTGGATCTTAAAAAACAGGACCAAATGTTAACAATCTGTTATGAAATGGCACAATCCAACTAGTTTAGCTTAAATATCCTATGTGGGTTTTTTTACAGGGTAAGCTGCCAGCTCTGCTGTTCAAGATTTATTTTAAAATTTTCCACTCTCCCTACTAAGTACCAGAAATCATAAGAATACAATGGAAATCAGATACTTACTGCTTGAAAATTATTTGTGTTGGAACTAGTGACTGTGGTAATTTTAATCAAGAGGGAAAGAAATTTTTAAAAATACCTAATGTAAAAATAACTACCTTTTTCCCATGATAATTAATTACATTAATTGATATTTTCTATTCACGTCCTAAACTCTTTTTTCTCATGATCAGATTACCATACAAATTCTTCAAAAATGAAGGATTATACCCTATTTGCATTAGAGTACTTTATTGAATGTAGGCTGTAAATATGTGCTGTAATTATATACATTTATATGACAATATGCATATTATTATCATAACAAATAAAAGACTGTTGAAATACATCAGAAGACACTTTTGGCTGAAAAATAAAGAGGCAAAGTTTGGGTGCTGTGGACAACTTATTGCCAAAATGCAGCAGATCCAAACTAGTGATCGTAGGTTTCTGTGCTTTTGGTTTCATTACATAAAATTTCTAAACAAAAAATAAACGGCACAACAGTATTTTGGTGAAAACAGGTTCTGACATGTTCTCAATCAGCCAGCTTTGAGCGCATTCCCAGTGTACGTAAACCGACACGAAGTGACATCCTGCTCGCTGACCAAGCTGAGATCGCGGTCTCCAAAAGGAGACTCTTGGAAGCGCCAGGTCCTGCCTGTCCCCTGACACTCGGACAAGTACAGGTAGAGACTGGGAATGGGCGATGCTGTGGTGAAAGCTCCCTCCGCTCGGTCGGGAAGAGCTCTTGATCCCTTCCTGGCCGGCCCCCGCTCGGTCCGGCTGCGCGGGGGCCGCGGGCACTGGAGCTGCCTCCGCTCCGTGCGGACGGAACGCGGAGCTGCCTCCGCTCCGTGCGGACGGAACGCGGAGCTGCCTCCGCTCCGTGCGGACGGAACGTGGAGCTGCCTCCGCTCCGTGCGGGCGCTGAGGACGGAACGAGGAGCTCCCTCTGCTCCGTGGGGGGGGCTGCGGGCACCGGAGCTCCCTCCGCTCCGTGCGGACGGAACGCGGAGCTCCCTCCCCCGGCGGCCCCGCCCGGCCCGGCCCCGCTCCGCCGCCGAGGGTTCGCCGCCGCCCGGAGCACCCGCGCCGCTGCGGGACGGCCCCACCCTCCGGCCCCCGGGAGCGGCGGCGGCGAGGCGGGAGGCGGGCGAGCGGCGAGGCCCCGGCAGCCGCCGGGTGAGTAGCCCGGGACAGCCCGAGCCGGCGCGGGCACACCGAGGGCGGCGGGCAGAGATGCCCCCGCGGGCGGCCGCTCCCACAGCCGGGGGCGGCGCTGGCCCGGGGCAGCGGGGTCGGTCCTTGCTGGGGGGCAGCGCCCCCGATGGGGAGCGCGGCGCTGGGGGGCGGCCCGCGGGTGCTGCGGGCACTCACCGGGTGCCTGCTGGGCGCCCTGGTGCTGAGCACGCTGCTGGGCAATGCGCTCGTGTGCCTCGCCATCCTGCGCTTCCGCCACCTCCGCAACAAGGTCACCAACTGGTTCGTGCTGTCGCTGGCCATCTCGGACCTCTGCGTGGCCCTCTTGGTGATGCCCTGGAAGGCGGTCACTGAGGTTGCCGGAGGCTCCTGGCTCTTCGGCAGCCACTTTTGTGACACCTGGGTGGCCTTCGACATCATGTGCTCCACTGCCTCCATCCTCCACCTCTGCATCATCAGCCTGGACCGGTACTGGGCCGTCGCCAGCCCCTTTCGCTATGAGCGCAGGATGACCCAGCGCCTTGCTTGTGCCATGATAGCCATGGCCTGGGCTCTCTCCATTCTCATCTCCTTCATCCCAGTGCAGCTACAATGGCATAAAGCCAAGGACAGCAGGGATCCAGGCTCCGGGCCACCTGGGACACTGCGCTGCGATGTCAGATTGAACCGCACTTATGCCATCACCTCCTCCCTTATCAGCTTCTACATCCCCGTGGCCATAATGATCATCACCTACACCAGGATCTACAGAATTGCCCAGGCCCAGATCCGCCGCATCTGCATCCTTGAGAGAGCAGGGGGGCAGTGGCCAGCTCCTGGCAAGGAGCCCACCTCCTCTTTGAGGAGTTCCTTGCACAAGGAGACCAAGGTGCTGCAGACCCTTTCTATCATAATGGGAGTCTTTGTTTGCTGCTGGCTGCCCTTCTTCCTGCTGAACTGTCTGCTGCCTTTCTGCCAGCCCAGCCTCGAGGAAGACCCCGAAGGACAGCAACTCTGTATTGGCCAAACCACCTTCAATGTCTTTGTGTGGTTTGGCTGGGCCAACTCTTCGGTGAATCCAGTGATCTATGCTTTCAACGCAGACTTCAGGAGGGCTTTCAGCAATCTCTTGGGCTGCTGGCGCTGCTGCTGTGGCACACCCAAATCTCCTGTGGAGAGGGTCAACCTCAGCAATGAGCTGGTTTCCTATCACCATGACACCACCTGCCAGAAGGACGGAGCTGTCCCATCGTCGGTGCCTCCTGCTGCCATCACTGCCTGGGTGCAGCCCGTGCCCCGTGCCATCGGCCTCCAGGGAGAGGACAGCAGTGAGGACGTGTCTCTAGAGAAGAGGGTTGTGACTTCTCAGACACAGACTGCCCCCGGCAGCAGCCCCAGTAGTTGTCAAGTGCCAGCTATTTTGGAATTGGATTGCTTGGCAAAGCCATCCCTGGAAACTGTTGCCCCCTGTACAGGACCTGGTCAGTGTGAGGGACCCCATTGCCATCTTTAGAGGGATGAGTGATTAAACTCTTCTCACACACACAGCCACCGTACAGGGAGAGTTCTGCCTGTCTCCATGTAAACTCCCCAGCAACAAAAGTCCCATGCCAGAGGGATGGGAAAACACTGCTCTTACCACACAGGGGTGATAGACCTAGAGAGTCCATCCCAAAGGCACAGAGAGCAACACATTAATCTCTACCCATGGCCACCTTCACCCCTCTCTCTCACAGTCGTTAGACATCTCCCAGGCATTTGTTCACCCCCATTCTGCAATCAGATCTGAGGTATGTATTAATAGTGAGACAACTAGATCAAAGTAAAATCAACTCATAGTTCAGGCAGCCAATCCCTCCAGAAAGCAGAAATAAAATATAATCCACAAAATAAAGAGTGACCAGGTCATCTCTGTAAACCCATTTCACTACTTGTAAATATGAAGAACAACAAGAACAGAGCAAATAAATGTTGGATGGCTTGCAGGAGAGAGGATATTGGGAAAACTTTATGATGGAAGGTTCAGCAGACATTAAGGCAATACAGTGGCATCTCACTGTCCTGTGTTTCTCTGTCCTCTACTTAAAGGTTCTCCTGCTGACTATTTAATACTGTGTTCCACTAACCACCATCCTTGCCCCATTTTTTCTGTCCCCCACCTATGATGGATTTGCTTTGGTTTATTTCAGGAAGATGATGAAGATGGAACTGTCCAGAAAGAGACAAGAAGAATGCTTACACTGCAAGTGGGGTTTTTTTGGCATTGTCTCATAGATGGTACAGATGATATTTTTCAGAACAGTGATCCATGCTGAAAGGACAGCAGCAAAGAGATTCTCCTCCCTCTGATCCTGCTCCCTGTGATTTTAAACCATGTGTAGTTCATAAGTCTCTATAGCATTTTCCACATCATTAATTCTTATGGGAAAAGATGCTCTTGCTATCCTGCTCTTTTCAGGAATGTGTCCTTGGGGAATACTTGGGTGTGACTGCAATCTGTTCTCCATGGGCTATTCTGGTTGGCCAAGAGGCTGTAAGGGAGACCAAGGCAAGAATTTGGAAAAACTTTCTAAGAATAGGGACAATTAAGCACTGGAGTAGATTCCCTAGGTAAATGATGAGATGTCTCTCAGTAAAACGACTGTAGGCTTCTGTCAGATATGACAGTGACAGTGTTGATCCTGTCTTGGGGCAGAGGCACAACGTAATGGTCTCTTGAGATGATCTCCAGTCCTGCTTCACTATGACAGCATCTCCTTAGAAGGACTGAGCTTAAGATGTTTGGCTCTGGGTTGTTTTGCATGCAATTATCCTTAGATATTTTCTTGAAGGCAAAAAAGATACAGATAACTTTGAGATGCCATTGGTACACTTCCTTTCCTTTAGTGATTATCCATGTTTCTGAGCTTTTACCAACTATCATTCAGCATGCCCAGTGCCTCCCCTGGAGCACAACCCTGAATTAAACCTGGCGTTGCCTTAAAAAAGATACAAGGTAAGTGGGGTTTTTTTTTGTGTTGATTCCCATTGATTAGTTTCTAAGTGATCATATATGAACTGTACGTGGATTCAGATGTTAAAGGTTCAATTTGTGAGAGTATTTTCCTCAATACATTTCTTTCTTCTTACACAAACCAGAAACACATAAGAATGTCAGAATCTGACTCCTTAAAAAAAACCCCAAACAACTCAAAATTTGTATCTTCAAGCTCTAAGAGACATCTCATCTCACCCTCTCCACACTAAAACACATCCTGGGGAGGTACTGATAAACAAGATTCTAGCCTGAAGTGTGACTCCCCCACTGCCTGCTGCCCTTCTGTTTCTGCTGCACAAGCCTCAGCTGGCTCCATCCCTCAGACAGTGAACTCTCCCTGCCCACACACATCTTCCAGCTCATGGGCAGGCACCCTGCTGGCAGTCAGGGCCGCACATGAAATTATTATGCACAGGAGATTTTTTTTTTTTTTTTAGTATGTGTACAGTGTCATTATTAGCGATAAAAGATGATAGTCAATGGAAGAGAAAGATTTACCTTCTCACAAGGTTTGCCCTGCTGTGGGGGCTGTCTCGCCCAGGAATTAGACTGGGCTAACTATTTAAATGGTGAAGGGCAGAGTAGGTAGCAGAAATTAAGTAATGGATGTATTTGAATAATGTTTTCTCTTAAGAACTACCAAAAATGCATGGTAGCTTCAATCTATGAAACTATATTTGTGTTAAGAATGGAAAAAACTCTTTGTATCAGTGCTTGTGGCTATAGTTTAAATATGCTTCATCAATAGGTCAGGTTGTACCTGAAAAGAAATGTACATTTTCCTGAAAAAAAAACCCCTCCTGGTCTTTACTGCAGCTTTTAAAAGTGACAACTTGAAATTGGTTTTTATACGTGATGTTGGAAATAATTGTTTGTATCTTATTGCTAATGGTTATTACTGATGTGCAGATGATATCCATTACAGTTCACAGTTGTAAGGTCTGCTGCAGTAAGTGCAGTGTAATGATCAAGACTGCAATAAATGTCAGAAATCGCATATTATAAACCCTTTCTTCTCATTTTCAGTAGCGTATTACTGGGTACTTCATATGAAACTACACCACATAGCTATTCAGACTACATCTGCTGATTTAATAACAGGTAAATATTGATAGTTTTATTTTCCTAGAATGGAAAACAATCTACAGATCACCCGCTTCTGTGACTAGTAAATGAGCAATAGTTATTCTTCCTAATAATTTTTTGCAATGATTAGCTGTGATTTCTGACTGACATTTTTCTCATGACAGGGCAAGCTGCTCTGTTAGATTACACAAGATTCAATTAATATTGTTAGGTTCAAGTGTGATAAGAGATATTAAAATTACTACAATAAGCCAAGGTTTATTTCAGAAGAAATTAAGAGGCAAAACTATTTCCTATTTACACTATTGCAGTCACTCAAAAAAAGTATCTTTCAAAGCAAAACCTTGGCAGGGCTTTGCTATCTATTTCTGGGTCACAACTTTCTTGGCTTGGCAGGGCAAAATAAATCACAAACAGTAAAGTTATTTTTTTTTAGGGAGATCTCTGGCTGTTCCTCAAATGCACTTTTGGTAACTCAGATCACCAAAAGCACATTTCTCCTTATCCATTCACCACAGTGTATGTGAGGTGTTTAACTCACTAAAAGCAGTTCATTTCCATGCCTAATACTAGCACATTTACAATACCATTAACATCACAGTCACCTAAAAATAGCTTCTAAATAGCCCTGGTGTCAGAACAGTGCAGCCTCACAGAGACCATAACAAACACTCTCATTAGCCAGTGCCTAAATATCCGAATCACAGAAATTGTGATTCAAACTGAAAACACAGTTTGGTGCAGCAAAGTACAAGTGGTGGGGTTTACAATGTATGCCAGATGTTCTTCTGTTCAAGTAATTCCCATCCTCTTTCCTTCTGTCAGTCTACAAAGTTCTCAGCCGGCTGCAGGTCTTGTTTCTTTATGATATAATTAGATAAACAAAAAATTCTTGTGGTCATAAAAAAGCTCAAGTAGCTGAGGTCGGGGTTGTGTGCAACTTTGGCAAATGAAGAATCCAGTGGAAATATCAATGTAAGGAAAACAAGATCACACATCAGCTGTGTGTATCACACCTCCATTCTTTTTCTTAACCCTTTGGTTAGTATCAGATGCTTTAACATTTCAGTTAAACTTTCTGTGACAAACAGCTGACCTAGGCTGCAGAAAGAGAAACCTGTCACACAGCTCGGTTGTCAGAAGCATCTGTTGCTGCTTTGCTTTTGCCAAAATCCTCTTGTGTTGGATTTCAGATGAGGCACCTACGCACACCACATTAAGCATATTTCAACCACTTGAATATCAGTAAAAATTCTTTTGTGAAAAAGTCTTTATTTTTCATAAACTGGTTTTTTTTCCCCTTAACTTGGGAGGTCGAAGTGGCTTTCTGGGTATGAAGCACTATCAGTCCAGTCCCCCTGGACTCTGATTCACCTGAGTGGTTCCATCACCATGGTTACAGACTCCCACCACATCCCTTTATCTCACTGGAATGGTTGGACTGAAACCTCTTGCCTTGTGTAAAGAGGCACACAGTAGGATGCACCCCCTGGACACAGGCTGTTCCTCAGATTTCTAGTTCTCTGAAGAACCAATTTGCATTTACACCAAAGAAAGGCACAAAGATGTTAAAGGACTAATTTTTTTTTCTAGTATACGTGGTTTGAAAAACTTACTGTAGTCCTGATCTGGCCTTGTTATTCCTTCCCAATCCTTACTTGCATCTAATCATTGAAGACATTTTAGAAAATCCAGAGCTTAATGAATGAATTTCACATTTTTCTTTAGTTAGATAGCTACATGATAGGAAAAACGCCAATCAGTTGAACTACTGACAGCAATAAATGAAGTTTGGACCTGTACACAAGATTTTCACATGTGCATAGTACAAAATGAACGAAGATGCTAGGGAAAATCTAGGTTTATCTTCATCAACAAGAGGAGAATTTCGTCTTGAGACAGTTTTAGTTTAGGTAGTGAGAAGACACTTGTAAAATTTGCAGAAACTGTTGCTAGGTTTCCTTTTTTTCTTTAAAGAAAAATTTCATAGAGCTTTTTGCAGTTCAGCATTTTAATAGATTTTTAACTAATTAAATTCATCTTTGCTCCCACCCTCAGTGAGAACACATAATTTTATTCTTTTCATATTTAAATCTGGAGTGGCTGAATGGAGTCTGTATACACTATTTCATGGGCTCACATCTTGTGATGACTTTTGCATGAAACATGAGCACGTTGTCTGAGCTTCTCTTACAGTCAGGGGAAATCTGGGCCAAAGAGTCCAACGTGTCTAGAGCAATTTACTGAATCAAGTGAAGATACCCTCTTCAGGGTGAGAGGAAAAACTGATCAGACTGACTGGCTGATGGGGAAAAAAGCCAGTGATGCAGAATAATAAAGGGAATAACAAGATCCGGTGCACAAACAAACTAGCTGCAATTTTTTGCTGTTGGTGACAAAGCTGAACCAGTTTGAGATTTTAAATAAATGAATGCATAAAATAAGAGCCCGTGGGGAGTCCTCAGCACCCATGAAAGTGAAATGCACAATGTGGCATGCTGAGAAGGAAGCCACACAACTAACAGTCTTATCCTTCAGAGGTAGTTAGGTATGTAACTCCAACCAGCTTCCTCTTGAAATTCTTGGTTGTAAACCCTCTCCTATGATTTGTTGCCTAAGATATTTTATCTCCTTCTCATGGTCCTCTCTCCTCTGCTGTTTCTCTCCCACTCCAAGCAACAAACTAGGGAGAACCCTAACTATGCAATGCAGTTAGGAAGTGGGAGAGCGACCTGAAAATGTTCCCCCTCCTCTGAATTAGAGAAAAAACTCTGCATCCCACTTCTTCTCCAGCAGTCATTCTCTCAGTCTCTCGGACTCTGCACAAGTCTTTCATTTTTAGGACTTACAGCACAGAAAGATCAATGAGTCAATGTCAACTGCTCTCATCCATTGAGTCATATCATAGAATGGTTTGGGTTGTGAGGGACTCTTAAAGGTCTCCTTAGTTCACCCCCCTTAACGAGCTGGGACATCTTCAACCAGATCAGATTGTTCAGAGCCCAGTCCAGCCTGGTCTCCAGCCTTTCCAGGGAAGGGTCATCTAAAGCCTCCCAGGGGAACCTGTTCTGGTGCCTAATAACACTCATTGTAAAAAATTGCTTCTTTCTGTCTATCTAAATCTGCTGTCTTTTAGTTTAAACAAATTATCCCTTGTCCTATCACAGCAGACCCTGCTAAAAGTTTGTCCCCATCTTTCTCCTTGTCACAGGAGAAGTCTTCCAGCCCTCTAACTATGTTAATGACCCTCCTCTAGACCCTCTCCAGCAGGTCCGTTTCTGTCCTGTGCTGGATGCAGTGTTCCAGCTGGGTTCTCGCAGAGCAGAGGGGCAGAATCCCCTCCCTCACCCAGCTGGCCTCACTGCTTTGGATGCAGCCCAGGACACGTTTGTTTTTTTGGGCTGTCAGTGCACATTGCTGGCTCATATCCAGCCCCTCATCCATCAGCACTCCCCACTCCTTCTGGGCAGGGCTGCTCTTGATCTGTTCAGCCGATACTGCGAGGGCAGCAGGGAGCTGCTGGTAACTTGCGGCCTGTCATCGTTGAGTGACAGGGTCAGAACAATAAAGAGTTTGGAACAGAGGTGCAAAGTACATCACCACCCATGAAAGAGAAGTACATGTGGGTTTTGAGATCCTAATTCTGAAGAGATTTCTGAAACTGGTTTCTGATATCCCGTCTCTAAATATGCAGTAACATAAAGGTTATGTCTGCACTCTATTGAAACTTCTAGCAATTTTATAAAACACACCCTATAGAGAAGATTCTTACCACATTAAAAAAAAAAATCGTAAATAATCCACACTGATATTCTCCTTCGGAAACGAGAATCCCTTTTAACTCCATCAATTGCAAAGGAAAATAAATAAACTGATTCTCATGCACCAGGCGCACGCCCACTGTCCCCGCGCCCCCAGAGGGTCCCCGCACAGCCCAGCTCGGCTCTCAGACTCCCTCGCCCTCTCGGAAGGGGCCGGGGTTGCGGGATGGCTCCGTGACACCGGCGTGCGGCTTCCTCGAACAAAGCGCGAGTGTGTCGGGCGGTTCCCTGCGAGCCGGTGCCGTCGGGGCGCAGCGCTCCTGGCGTGTCCCCGAGCTGTCCCCCTGCGCTGTCCCCCCGCGGGGGCGGCCGGGGAGGGGCCTCGGCGGGGGCAGTCCCCGAGCATTGATAACCCCGTGCCGGGCCCGCCGCGGGCAGCCGGGGAGCGGGAGCCGCCGCGCACCGCACAGCGCACCGTGAGTGCCTCGGGACAGGGGCGGAGAACACGCGGGGCGTGGGGAAAACCGGGTGCGGGGGAAAGGACGAGGTTGCCGCTAGCCAGGTGTGATGCCGCTCGCAGCTGTGATGCCGCAGCCGGTGAGTGCGGGCTCCGGCTACTGCTGTCCGGTGACGGCTTTCCGGCCGGGGTGGTCCCGGGACGGAGCAGACGGACGGAGGGACACGAACCGAAAGGCCCGGGGGCTACGAGCCTGGAGGGATAAGCCGACTCCGCGCCAGGCTCGGGCTGGTGCGACCCCGGGGGCCGCGCCCGCCACGGTCCGTGTGTCCGCAGGGCGCGGGAGATGCGGCGGGAGATGCCGGGACGCCCCGTCGCTGAGGCACGCCGAGGATGAGGCTGCCCCTGGCGCTGCTGGCCCTGGCCGCCCTGGGGGCCGCCGCCGCCGGCAGTGCGGACCGGGAGGCGGCGGAGGAGGCGCGGGCCGGGCGGTTCTCCACCCCGGAGCAGCACCGGTGCCGCTGGGAGCTGCGCTCGACGGCGGGGGCCAGCGAGCTGCGGCTGAGCTGCCGGGCGGCGGGCGGCGGGGGGGAGCGGAGCTGCGCCTACCGCGGGGAGCCGCGGCTCTGCCCGGCCTTCGGCGCCCGCAGCCACCGCTACTGGCGGCAGATCCTGTCCCGGCTGCGGCGGCGGCACCACCCCTGCGCCCCGGGAGCGCCGCTCAGCGCCCGCCTCTGCGGCCCGGGCCGGGCTCCGCCCGAGGCCCAGCTGCTCCTGCTGCCCGACCCCGACCCCACCACGCCGCTCCCCGCCCCGGAGCCCACCGAGGACCCGGCGCAGACCTACTGCGCCCGGCGCTGGCACTCGCTATGCAGCTTCTTCGTCGGCTTCTGGGAGGGCTGAGCCGCTCCGGCCCCCGCACTCGGACGCTCCTGGCCTCGCCTGCCCTCAGCCACCGCCGCCAATGCCCCCGACTCTGTCCGTTCTCCTCTTTTACTCCCCAATAAAGCGGTAACTATTTTGTGACAAAAAGCTCGCGTAATTCTTTGTCCGGTCAAAGCCCTGTAACACCTGCAGCGCTGTTACAGTGTGTAACAGACCCGAGTGAGAGACCTGGGCATAGCTCGTGCATTCAAGTACATGAACGATTTCAAGGGACATAAATACGAAGAGACAGCCGTTCCCTCCCCAAAATCTATTTCCATGAGCCCAAAGTTTAAAGTTACACTGGAATCACCCAAGTAGAAAACCATACATTTATACCAGAATGAGAAACGACTAAGAACTCACTGAACAGTAAGTCCTAGAAAAACCTTTCTTGCAGATAGAGATTTCACAAGCTACGTGAACCAGTCCTGCCCTGTTTCCCACAGAACATTTGGTCAACTATCTCCAAACAAGAGCTTGAACAGGGCTGGGTGAGAAACCAGCTGTGAAAAGAAAGGTTGAGAAACTCAGAACCATCAAGATACACAAACTGGATTTAGGAGATGAATGATATTTCACCCAGCTAATGGCACAATATTGAATAGGCAGTTTGTTTTATCGGGGGGAAGAGGGGTTTGAGAGATACTTTATCCACACAAAACGGGGTGCACTTTGGTAAGGAAAGCTAAAGTTTACCCCAGGTGCCTGGGATCCTACACAGCCTTAGACACCTGTCTATGACCAGGAACAGTTGCAGACTTTCTGTACAGTTTGAGGGATAGCTGTGAGAAGGCCACTAAGAAGTAATCAGGAATTGCCCAGTGGCTCTCAAGAGGATCTGGACTGCTGCGTGCAGCTCTTAGTGCCAAGACAATTTCCTTTACAGCAAATGGCTGGACAATGCTCAGCAGCACTATGCAAAAGCTTCATCATCACTGAATGGGACTTAGATGACCATTTTTTTTAATGACTGCTCACTTTGCCTTCATGTGCCTGTCACCCAAGCAGCCACAGAGCATTGCAAGTACCTTGTGATAATGCTCAGCTTTGTTTTACTTCCATGGCCCTGGCATAGCAGCTTTGTGCAGTGCTGCTAGAGCTTGTATTTCTCACCATCAGATGCAAAGGTGGAACACCATGGCAACCAAGCTGATTACCCACATCACTCTGCATTTAAAAACCCAACTAGGAACTCTGAACAAATTCATTGTTTACCCGAGAGGGAGAAGAAAGAAGAGGATCCCTTTCTCTATGTTTAACCACAATATTTCCCTGATTCTCCAAAATAGCTCAAAGTCTTCCTTTTAGCACCACTAACTAATAAAATACAACAACGCAGGAGACTGTATTAATTGCATTTACTGTGGTTAATAACACCAAAGCCTAGTGCTGAACAGCAAACAAATATTCAGTTTTTCTACTGAAGAACTGATCTGCAGATCCCAAAGGCTGGGAAACCATAGTGAGATCCTCAGATTTGTTTTTAAGGGGGAAGACCATGGCTTTTTGCTTCCTATCTCAACATTTTCATCCTCCCCCATGACTGGGTAACAGCTGCCACCATCAGCTAAGGCAACCAAACCAGTAACACTTTGTAGCCAAGATCTTCACTTCCAGCAGGAACTATTCCTTTCAGTCCTGTGGCAGCTCCACAAGATGTACTGGTTGTACTGCCCACCCCTGGATTTAGTTCAGCCCCCTAGATCTGCCCATGCACCCACTCTGCAGGCACTCTTTACCTCTGCTCTCCCAACGCAGCTGTGGCAGCCCTCTGGTTCCTGGCGTGCCTGGCTCCTGCCATCCCATCCTTCCCTCCTCAGCACCTCCTGATGTCCTCAGCAAGAAGAGCCGGTGTGGCCAACCTGCCAGGCCCAAACCCTGACTCTTTATCCCCTTGGCCTGATAAACTCTTCCCTCCCAGAGGAAGGTGGTGCTGGGGATAATTAACCACATGCTGCTGCTGCTGCTGGGGTTGTCATCACAAAGGTGCTGCTAGCTGACATATCAGGACACTAGGTGTGTTTTCCAAGGAAAAGCATAAGCTACCTTAAAACAAAAACAAATGATTGACATTTTAGCTTCTGGAAATTGAATTTTGGGAGCTCTAACTCAGGAAGTTTTCAGAGGTAAAAAAAAAAAAAATCATTTTTTGTGCCATATTGCGCACAGCATTGTTTTCTTTTCTGTGGCTGCTGAGCTCATCTCTGTATCTGGAGGTTCCAACAGAATCTTGAAAGCTGACAATACCATTTCTTGATTTTCCTTTGGAGAAAAATCAGTGATGCTGAATCTGGGCATGTAATTAGTGTGTCTGGCTTTAATTGCTCCCTTTATATGTAGAAAGCCCTTGATCCCATTAAATAGGACTAATCTCTCTTTCACCACCTTCTGATTTTGAAGGAACAATTAGAAGATGTTACTCTAATTTGCAAGGTTGAAGTAGGCAGTAAGCTGTCTTGCTGTGTGTAGCAACCCTTTCCTGTAAAGTGACATCAAAAATTTAAGAAATGGAATGGAATAACTTTTTCATCACTGTCTGAGCAGAGCTTCTCCCACAATTGTTCTGGAGTTGCAGACCCCAGACTTTGAGCAGTTCAGTTTTCTGTCCCAGTCCACAACAGGGATTACTCTTTCCTGGGTTCTACACTAGGCATTTCCTTCTGGAAAATGCTGATTTTCCCTCTCAGTCTTCATTCATTTCTCTGAATTCAGAGGTTCAACACGTGAAATTTGCTCAGGCAGTCGTAGTTCAACCCTCAGCTCTACCAGCTGCACTTGCCTGTATTTGCATATTAATGTTTCCACATGTAATTTTGACACTGATGTTTCCTACTTGAGTTTATGACCAGCCTGTGCTGGGGGAGCCTGCAAAGGGATGCAGTGTTTTGGGATGTTTGTGGTGCAATTTAAAGGCCATCAGACTATTAACAAATAAGAATAAGGTGGAGGCACAGAAAGAATAAAAAGAAAAAAAAAATTAAAAAGCAACTGTTCAAGCTGGAGCTTACTGGATAACACAACCTGAAATCTTTGGGAAACCTTCTTTAATTGCCCCTGACATATTTCAGGCCTCCTTTGTGCTGTGAGCCCTATCTAAGACTTACTGTAAAGCCAAGCAGCACATGAGGTGAGTGAATGGCAGGCTTTGTCAATTTGCCAAACAACAAATCCCCTCCTCTGTGATAATCTGGATTTTTAAGAATTCTAAGCTCAGTTCATGAACACAGCTACATGAAAGAGGCTTTTAACAGTACAGTATTACAGACCTTAGATTAACTCTCACACTCCTTCCTTATGTGGAGAGTACAAGTACGAATAAAATATCGACATCTTTAGAAATAATTTTAGGGTTTAGCCTCACCCAGTCTGTGCTGTGCCTTGTGAAGTGTGGGCAGGCTGCACCGCCTCTCAGAAGGCAGGTACTTTACCCAAAATCTAGTCCAATTATAGAGACCCAAAACCTAAAATACAAAATTGTATCTAATATCTATTTCAGCACACATTCTTAATTTAAGAAAAAATGTCTTAAAGCATTTTATTCTCCAGATTATTTACAGAGCCCGTATTTAATCTGACTACTGGACCCAGCAGATACTCTCTCATGAGTAAATTAAACTCTTATGTCCCAAAATGTCTACAGGGCTTAAATTCTTGGTCGAAAAAAACCAACCAAACAACAACAACCGCCCCCCCCCAAAAAAAAAAAACCCTGAAACAAAAAAAAAACCAAAAAAACCACCCCAACAACAGAAAAAACAACTCACAAAAAAAACCCCCAAAAACCTACAGGAATTTCTTTTTTCAGACTGCAGTTGTAACTAGAAAATACATGAGATGTATCATCCTCAGAGTTAGTTTAGTGAAAAGCAGAAGAAAGTGTAGTGGGTAACCTTTTAAAGCTGTGTTTCTTTTAGATTTAAAAAAGTACTGTGCACTTCCCAAAGTCACCATCCTTAGCAGCAGCATGATTTGCACTAACAGGAATAAATATAGCCTCAACTCCATGTGTTTGCTGCTTCTTTTTTAATTCTAAGAGCAAAATCTTCCAAAATTATGAATAAATTTATCACCAGTATTCTTTTGATGGGAAAAGAGCAACAAGACAGCCACACAAGACAGTATTATTTCGTGTTAGTCCAGACAAGATGTTGAGGATTTAGAGCTGATCTTTTGTTTCTGCTCAAAGACAAATGGTATCAAATTTATATGCATGCTTTTGTCCTGACAGCAAAGGGCTCCTGCACGGCTCTCGCTGAGAGCTAATGGCTCTTGGGGATGCTGCTCTCTGAAGTCCCTTGGCATGAAATGGTCTCTTGCAATTCATCTCCCGTTAATAGCAGCTCCGAGACTAGTGTC
This sequence comes from Brachypodius melanocephalos, assembly GCA_013398615.1. Lineage (NCBI taxonomy): Eukaryota > Metazoa > Chordata > Aves > Passeriformes > Pycnonotidae > Brachypodius > Brachypodius melanocephalos. The sequence continues at coordinate 2,347,172 of VZSR01000257.1, read as the reverse complement.
TCTCTTTTTTTTTTTAAGTTCTTTTATCCCTGGCTGGAGCTGCCTGCGCTCCCATTGGAGCCGAGAGGGTGTAGTGTGATGCTTTTCTCCCCTCAGCAGACGCCGGGGCAAGCCGGGGGCCCTATGGAAAGCGGGCCCCGATGTCATCCCACCCAGCACGGGGCCAATGAACGCCACACACGGACACACCGACAGCATCTCAATGGCCTCGGGGCTCTGCAGAGCTTTATCAGCCCCGGCACACGGCAGCGTGAACGGGCCGGCTCCTTTCAATGGGCATCACCGAGCCGGGAACACTGCGGGGCCCTGGCCATGTAGGAAAACAGCAGCGGAAAACAAAAAAGAGTTTGGTTTAAGAAGGAAGTTATTATAGACCCCAGGGAGATAAAGCTGCTGTTTTCATTTCTGGGAGACGAGGAGCCCTGGGCTGGGGGTCAGCCGTGTGCAGGGGGCACCTGTGGGGAAAACACGACTGGGACACCAAGAGGAGCCATCCGGCCCTTCCTGCCAGCACCAGGCTGGTGGGGAGAGCCCAAATCTCCTGGCATTGCTTGATGTCTTCCTTTTAATGTGCCCGTGTGGTAAACATGGCTTGGTAATGAAACAACATCACACAATTAGATATATATGCCTAATGAGACCACGATATAATCACTCACAGCTTGGTCTGCCTTTTACAGGTCCTCCTCACCTGCAATGGCTGTGCAGGTGTTTCATTGCCTTCTTCACGCTCTTTGCTGCCTCACGAGGTCAGACTCTGATGCTCATGTACGTCTCCACCTCTGTAGTTCCTCTGCCCACAACCTGATGGAGTGGTGGGACTCTCACAGTGCTAATTCCTTCCAAATTATTCGAACTAAGGTGTCAGTGGAGTAACTTCTTGTGGGAAATTTGGAGCTAACCCCTGAATGAGGTTAATGAAAATATTTCCATCACAAATCACTTGCTGTAGAAGTCATTTGTGCTTGAGAGGAAGTATCAGCTAATTTTAAATCAGTGAAAGTGAGAGTAAAAAATTGGCATAGGTAACTCAGAAGATAAGGCTGGAAAAGTCATTATTTCCTGAAAAACCATACCTTTTTATTATTATTATTACAGTTTAGGTAAGGAGTAAATACATATATTCCTTGTAAATTTAAAACAGTGGTTTGTTGGATACCCTCTCTTTTCTAGGCACCTTAGGAATCCTGTTCAGCACAGGCTTGTGGTGTTAACCCAGTTATGCCACACAGGCACCCCAAGGCTGGGGAACATTTTGAGGGGTGCATGGCCATTGTCACTCAACACACAGAGCAAACTGAAGCCATCTCCAGTCTAGTGGCAAGCAGAAGATATATTTTACCAACACTGGATGATCACCATTTATAAATAAAATAAAAATATGTGGTCTAAGTCTTGTGTATGGAGGGGGTGAAGGGACAGAGATTTAAGCCTAACAGAGTTTTTAGCCGCGTTTCCATTGGTAAATTAACCTTTCCAAGACCTTCAATAATTGCTTGAGGCTGTAGAAATGTAGCTTCTGTCAGATCTCCTCTCCTTAACTCCTAGGAACAACTGCTGCGAACTCTCATAGAAACACATTATCATTCAACTTCATGGGATGAAGTTCAATGCGTGTGACCACGTGTGTGTCTGCGTGAGCTCACCCCAGCCAAGAGCATCCTTCCCTGAGCAAAACAGCTTTTACAGCTGCTGCTGCCCTTGGGCGGCATTAAGGCTGGAGCTGGAAGGAGTCAGAACAAGAAGTATGATTTCTGTTAGGTCTGATAAACCAACACAAGCCAGCCACTGCCAAGACTGACTGGAAAAGCCCCCACTGCTTCCCAGTCTATTAAAATGAGCCACAAACACAATACTGATGTGGTAAGTCAGGGCAGTATGCAAATGGCTGCATGTCCCAGAAACCCTAATCCTATCAAGAATGCAGAAGATGTTAATTTGACCATCTTTCACAGCTCATAAATCTATCTGTAGCAAAGCCAGGGTGCCAGATGTCATCCACTAGCGCTGCTTTGAGGCTGGCAGTCTCCGCATAGATGCCCAATCATGCCTCAGTAAAGACCAATAAAGAGCACTGTTTGTGTGGCCTGAGGGCAGCTTCTCACATTTTGCTACAATAGAGGAAAACAGTGGAAAATGTGAATGACTGATTGGCAGAACTGGTGGTCTTGGTTGTCCTGTTTCCACATAAGAGCTACAGACTTCACATGCATTTTTCATCAGCAGCAAGCGGATTAGTTTACCTTGTTCTCAACAGTTAGTGTTGTATGTTCCCCAACTTAAGTTTCTGAATCCTAAACTATAAATATAAACTGGACATAGTTCCTTTTCTCTCAGGCAGATACTCCTTATTTACTTCAAACTACTTAAAAGAGCAAACAGCTTTATTTGTGATGTGATCTTACTCCTAAGATTTAACGTCTAGAATAGAAATATTCTGTTTCAAAGCAAGTAACGGTGTGTAAATAAAATACCTCTAGAACGACATACTTACTTGTTTTATCCTCCTCAAATACAGGCTTTAAAATTACCAGTTGCAATATAGCTTCTCTAACATCAGCCAGAATTAATCTAATTTTTACAATGAGGGTGGTAAACCGGTGGCACATGTTGCTCAGAGAGGTGGTGGATGCCCCATCCCTGGAAACATTCAAGTCGGACAGGGTTCCAAGCAACCTGATGTAGTTGAAGGTGTCCCTGCTCCTTGCAGGGGTTTGGACTAGATGAGCTTTAAGGGTCCCCTCGTACCTAAACCATTCCAGGATTCTATGATAATTTGCTTTTTAAAGGTGTATATTGAAAGCACCACTGCAGATATTTTCGTGTGAAGTTACCTGGGAGCAAGGTGGATGAACCTCACTTTTATGAACTGAAATGTCTTTCAGCTTCTCAGTGGATATTGTGATTATCACAGAACTCCGTATCAAATCACTATTACAGAGTTGGGCTGAAAAAAGAAACGAGACAAAATTATAAAGAATGCTGTAGGGAAACAGGAATTTCCAGCAATAAAAATGACACGTGACTGTCTGCTATTACAGGTACAGACATCCCCATGGAAACTGCTGTTCATTTAAGATGTGTGCATTCCTGTCACAAGCCACCCACATCACTTCATTTTAGACCATGAAGCTGCAGCCCCATAGAACAGATTTCTCATGCTTGTTCAGGTCAGACAGAGGGTCTAGAGAGCTCTGAACCAAGAAGCTTGAGGTGCTTAATGCTGGCAAATCCCTACTCTCTGCAACAAGGGAGAAGGTGCAAAAGGCAGCCACACTTAAATAATTCTGATAGGTCTAAAGGGACAAAATGCTGCAAAAAAGAAGAAACTTGAATAAAGTCAGTTTTAAAACTAAAGGACATAATGAATTTGCTTGGGAAATCCTGGTAGCATTTTACCATTAGAATTAGACATGACAGGGGAGGATGAATTGTGTCTGACTATGAGATGATAACTATTCTAGTCAATAACCTTAAAACACTGTATTGTTAAATTATGATATAAATATAGTTCCAATTCATTTTCCTGAGACTAACAGAATTATGAGGCAAATGTGTGTTTACAAATATAATTCATTATGCTAAAACTAATTAGGTCAGTGAGTCTAAACCCACCATTTTAACAGTATTTTAAGTAGGTTAAAGATGCTGAACCACAAACTCTGCAAAATTCAATCCAGTGAAGGAGACATATTAAGAACTGTTTTATAGGGTTTTTTTTGGAAAGGAAAATATGTTATTTATTGATATTGCAATAAAACATCTGTAATACATAACAATGCACCCTATTACACAATTATAAGCTATTAATTGTACAGTCACACCATTATTCTTTCTTCTTTACAAAAAACTAAACACAACTAAAACTTGATATATGAAATACTTAAGTCATACATGTTGTTCAATTGCTTTACTGAAAAGCTAGTATTTGAGAAAGGGAAGTCTCAGAAGACATGGAGGAGGCATACCTAAACCCAAGAGTTTATGGACTATTTTGTATAAAAGTCCTTGGCTTTTAAAATTTGCCACATGTACAAGGTTCTTGTATCTCTCGCAAAGTACTGTTGTGGTTTCAGAATTTCTGCTGGACTATGTCCCTACAGCAGACACAAGGTACTTACATCAACAAAACTATCCAAAACTTTAAAGCACATCCCTGAATAAATCTATTTGCAGTAAGTGTGAAATTTTCCTTTTAACTGAAATATTCCACTTAGCTGCTCCAGATCTGAAATTACTATTGTTTCTTTCCGTATTTTATAAAGATCTGTTCTTTTTATTAGTGTTTCCAAATTTATAATTGACTAAGAACACTTTTAATAGCAGGTGGTATTTCCAAAGTGCTTTGGAATATGGTCTAATACATGATTACATAAAAAAGCAGGTTTCCATATTTGTCCAATCCTATCCATAATGGGTTGTTCCCATTAGTATTCTCCCAAGGACTTAGCTGCTCTGTGCTACTACTGAAAATTGCTTGAAATAAGCTAGCTCATCATTCTGCCTCTCCATCTCATTTTGAGTCTGATTGCCAAGAGGCTTTTAAAGCTACTCAAAATGCTTACATGGCATATATATGTAGGATATTGGACAGAAGGTTCACTCCAAGTTTTTTAATTTCAGAAATTCAGCAATCTGACACACTTAGGAGCAGCATGTTTCTCTAGTTTTTCCTCCTTATCAAGACACTTGGTGCCTTTTCAGTCTAATTTAGCATGGACTATTTCAGACCTTGTGGTGTACCACTGACCTGATTTTCTCTGTTAATGTAATGCCACCACTCTGAGATGCTCAGTCAATTACAGACACACCCACAACCCCGCTCCCTCCTTTTTTTTTAAACCTCATTTTTTTTCTCAAGGTTTGTTCTGCACCTTCAGAAATCCACCTCTCTAGTAATATGTTAAATGGCTCTCCATTCAGAGATTTACTCTAACAGGAAAATGTTTTCTTAAAAATGATTATTTCACAGTTCCTAGTGCATTTTCACATTTCTACTTTTTTGAAATAAGTTTTAACATTAGTTCATTTAGTTTGGAGTCAGATTTATTTCACTGTCTGATTATTTGGTTTAGGATCTTTGCATTAAGTAACACCTTTGACACAATGTGCTTCAGGGGCCTCATGTTACCACTGGAACTATGCTGTCTGTAAAACTGCACTTATTTATATGTATTTTTTGATTGTTTATAAATCTTTACGTTTTAGTACCCAACTGCTAAGTAGGTTTTCCCCTAAATACTGAATTAGACTTTGTTGATGAAAACAAGTGCTCTAATGAATACTTAGTATTTCAAGTAAACCTCTTTAATTTCAAATCTAATTAGTTAATGTCATGCTTGCAATGCTTCAGTTAAATACTTTCAAATAAGGAACCACTATCAGACATTGGTCATCGTATAGAGGTTCATTTAAAGATGACACTTTTGGACTGCTTAGTAGCTCACTCTACAATTAATTAAAACAATACTTTATGTAACTGCTGTCACCTTCTACTTTGAATAAAAAGCTATTAGATCCAAATCCCCCTCAGTTGGGTCATAAATATTATACAGACTAATTGATTTACTGTTAATCATTTCTGCAACAGGATCTGTTTTTCCTTTCACAGAATCACAGAATCAGTAAGATTGGAAAAGACCTCCAAGACTGAGTCCAAGCTTAATTTACTTATCTGCTTAATTTACCTACCAGCTTATCAGGCCAGTAAGAAATTCTTTCTGTGCACATCTATTGATCTGTGATGTCCATAGCCCCACAAATTGAATAAATTTCTTGCTGTGAAATAAGCTTCCAAATGCCTTGCTGGCAAAGTTTACCTTTTTGAAGAGCAGTTGGACAGCACAAAGCCAGACACCTCTGGCCCTGGAAAAAGCGACCACTTCCCAGTCAATTTCTCAGGCTACTTCTATCAGCTGCATTATTCAATATTAATCCTTCCCCACATGGACCACCCCAGATCTGTACACAGTATTAGCAGCTGACATGAAGCCACTTTTCCAACTATAAAAGGCCTCAACCACGCATTCTTAAGCACTGGTGCATCTTCTTTTGCTCCTTGAACAATTCACATTTGTTTTAAATGTTAAGATCTGCAAATACTTTCGCTGTGGTTTTTTGCAAACTGCTAATGGGCCTAGCTCAAAAACTCTGCAAGAAGTGTTCCCCTGGCTGTGTCACTGCACATGTCAGGAGCCACCCCAATCACCTTTGGTGCCACCCAGGAAGACCCCAGCTGAAACACAGTTATAAATGAACCAGTTTTATCAAGATTGCAGATGGACAGATGGATCTCACCTCTACTTCCTTCAAATTTTCTGGCTGCATTAAAATTCCCACCTCCCCATATACGTCCTACTACTATACAGAATCCAGGTGGGTAATTTAATGTGACATACTTTGCTCTTATGCTGCCTGCTGGGAGTTTTCAGCTTGTCTCTGATAATCAATGCCTCAAAACCAAACTTTTGAAGATCTGTTGTGCAGGGCATTTGCCTTTGGTATTTAAATCCTATTTCTTTTCTTGCACACACTTTTCCCCAGGTCTAATATTGATGTTTTGAATTGGCTGCAACTTTCCCCTCCTAAAACACGCGTGTTCTTCTCAAGAGCAGCCCTTTTGAAATCCCTGTAATGTCTACATGAGTTTGTTTGCTTTTTTGGAAGCAAAATTGGGAAGCAATGTACTGTGATTACTTTGGCCATTCCTAACAATTAGATTTGTTATTCCGACCATGCCTGAAATTTTCAGTGCATGTAGAATTTGCCTTTTTTTTTTTTTTTTTTTTTTAGGTTATTATTTCTATTCTTTCCATCCTGTCTTTCTTCTCTCAGCTGCCAACCTTGCTCCTTTTAGGGCAGAACTTGTTATCTTCAAACCAGTCATCTACATGCTTTTTCTTTTGTATTCTGTTCTGGCTGCCTGTAGCTTTTTCTGATCTAGTGAGCCACAGGGAGAGGGAAGAAACCTCTTGATCCTCTCAGAAGCACCTCTACTTATGCTTGCTGTGCAGGGGCAAGAAGAGGGACACATCTCCCCTTATGCCCTCCACTGTAGTACTTTGCTGGTATCACCTCCACATCCTACTGCAACTTAAGCACAACTCCAAGAACCACAGAGGGGCAGGTCTCAGTCAGTCTCACTGCCAGGTCACTGAAGGCAACAAAGCAGCCTTGGTTGCTTCAGCTCAATACCAATCAAGTCTCTATGCCATTTTTTTTACTGGAAGGCAGAAGGAAAGGCACCTGTGGGCCTGTTTCCAGTGGAAGAGAAAATCCATTTTATTATATTAAGTTCAAGAGATGGGCCAAAGAAAGGGACATGGCTCCTAGGCTGCAGCACTCTCACTGACAATGATGTTTTGCAGGAAGAGACACTTTTAAAACTTTTTTTTCCCCAAGAGTGAGCAAGTGTGTGTGTACTCGCCGATACACACACAGCTAATGATCAAGGTCAAGGCAGAAAGGACAGTGACAACTCCTTTATACACAGCCATTTGCATTCAAAATGAGTGCCAACATACCTCTGTAACATGCACTGCATGGATAACCAAGTTTTTCAATTATATAAGATAGAAGAGTGTGGCTGAATTGTTTTTTGATTTCTAAGAACTAAAGTCTAACTTATGAGTAAACTTTTAAAGAAAAGATCTTAATATTTTCAATTTGCTTAGTTGTATCACTTCTTTTTATACAAATTATTTAATTAAACAAACCCAAATCTAACGCAGAATGGAAAGTTAATTTTTTACAACCTAGATAGGTGGAATTTTCAGGAGCAATTTTATCAGAAGTTGTGTTCCCGAGATCCTCTGAAGATTTTCATTAGCATTAATCTTAGAAAACGTTTGCTGTCCTGCCCTCTAGTGCTCATGTCTATTTAAATCTTCTATATAAACCTAGTTTTGGAAACCTACCACCATATAAATGGTCCTACTGAACTAAAATTACTTACTTATTGCAATAGTACCAGTGACCTAAACAGTTCCTTCTGTTGTTGCTCATGTATGTATCACACCCATGCAGTTATCTGAAAGGTAAGACTCTTCAGGTTACTCTTCATTTTACAAAACCAATGTAAGCAAGTTTTCTTTCTCAGTTCTGCACCACATAATGGAGTTTTAAGTGCACGAATTTAAGCTTACTTCTGGGTTTATTACTAAAACATTTTCACTACTAGCTAAAGCTGTTAGTTAGCCATATATCAAACTACAAGTTTCCACAGATTTACAGGATTTCATCCACATTAAAAGCTCTTCTACTTAATGTAATTAATTTTGCCTCCAGTGATGCAGTTTGTTACAGCATTGTGCATGTTTACATTTAAAACAATGGGTTAATACACTACATCTGTAATTACTCCCATGCTACCAGAAAACCAGTGAATTAAATTTATTTAGTGTTAAATGGATATGGAATGTCATACAGTACATGTAAAGACACTTCAAGATGAGTAAAGCAGAACTAATTGCACAAGGGATTAAAGGTTCACCTCAACAGTCAGTATTATCAAATCATTACAGCTTCCATCTTCAGAGTGCAAGGGTGTCATGCAAAAAAACAGCTCAAAAAATCCCCAAACAGACAAAACCAACATTGTGGTACCACTTAAAATGCTATCATACCACGATATTTTACAAGACATTAGGTGATCATTCATATAGAATGAAGCATTTTAGCAATAACAAAAAAGTTTTAAACAAAATTAACAGATTTTTCATGAACACAAATTCCAGCATTACTATACCTAAGGAACAGGCAACATGCTGGGAGAAAGTACCTAAAAATCAAAGCCTTTTTTATTCATAGCCAATATTACTTTCTGCAAGAATTCTGCAATCTTATTCCTCACATAACTGGGTAAGGTTCAATACATTTTTACATAGAGCATAATCACATAACCACCACACCAGCAAGAGGATTTCATTATCTTGACCAGTTACTACATTTAAAACCATGGTAAGGTAACATGCCCTGCAAACAAATTGTCTTCTGGGACAGTGTTCTGTATGTAGAAATATTAAACAACTAAAATATACTCCTACCCACTTTAACCCCAAGTAACTTATAATTTGTATTTACATATTTTTGAAATATGTAGGTAAAAACTGCAGATGACAGAAGAGCAGAATACACACGAGAGCTCTGCCAACGCTGCCTGAGCGGGTGGGTGCAGTCAGGAAGCCCAAGGAGAGCTGGACAGGGGCTGTACCTCCTGCACTCTGTCCAAGGGGCCTCACCAGAGCTACCAAAGCAGAGCTGCTCCTCCCCTCCCAGCTGGCTGAGCTGGGAGCAGAAGGTGCAGCCCCACCAGTTCCACTCGACTGAAAGCAGACAAACACACTCCCACACACCTGCTTCAACCACAGCTTGAATGTCAACATGGAAGAGACACCGGAGATGACAGGATGGCTTTTAACATTTCCACCTTGCAATGCTCATTTTCTCAGGGCACCAACAGGTAGAGTCATCTACCAAAATAAGCATACAAAAAAGGCCAAGTTGTTTGCCCTCATATTAGGAATAAACTATTTAAATTCCTGGCTTAAATGTAAGCAAGAGAAACTCAAGAAAGAACTTCTTGAGGTTAATTTTCCATCTACATTCAAAGAAAATAATTTACTAAAATGGTAACTTGCAAGGTCTACTAGCCTTGAAGTCAGGAAACAGGTTAACTATACCTATAGTTAAATAAAAACTTCAAAAGGCATTTTACAGAAATAAAATATGCAACTCTAGGAAGTAGGTGGAAAACCACTTTAGTATTTATCTGGAATATTCTATTTTCATAGCCCATAATTCTCAGGAATGTATATTTCATAAATAAAATACATAACAAAAATTTGTGTATTCAATCTAAAGTTGGATATTTCTAAACCTCCTCAGATAAAATTTGCTTTCTCTCTCACAATTAAGTGATAAAACCTGAAAAAAAATCGACTTTTGAAATCTATCTTGCATGAGAAAACAGAGATGAACAAACCAACATCTGGAAAGAACATTTTGTACAAGATTGCAGTTCTAAAACACTTATAATATTACAAAGCAATGTAAATAAATACCAGGCTAGTACAAAAGCTCTTATTTACAGTTTTACAAATGAAAATGTTTTCAGTGTAAATGCAGTGTTTTAAAGAACACAATATTAGTAAAATGAGTTCCTGTATAGACCATTACAATTTCTGCTAGTTTTGAATGCAGTATTGTATAAAACCATTGTTTCAAGTTAATTTTTGTTTATAATTTAGTACAGCCAAACCCCAGTTTATGCCTGGAATGGTATCTGTTAAAGTGCTGAAAAAGAGGACATTTCTGAAATTTTAGAAAAACATACTGTACATTATTAAAGCTTTATCAAGTCAAAACTGGTATATTTTGTTCACATTTGCTACCACACCACCTGGGAATGGGAAGTTTTTCAACAAAAACTTGTAATTATCGGGATGGCAGCCATTGATATCTTCGCATCCAAAGTCTGATGGTTTCCCACAAGTAACTTTTCTTAAGCATCAGTGGTGGCTTCAGGTTTCATAATCTGATAAGTAATCAAGTATTCTGGATAAGCCTGGAAGAGTGACACACACATTGTTTATTATTATTTCATTCTTTGGATAAATGCAGAATGTTTGTTAGGGAGGAGAAAAAAATTATTAATGCCAAAAGAAAAAGGGGCAAAACATCAAAGGTAAAAATCCCTGGATCATTAAGGAAACATGCATCCTTTCACCTGCAACCAGAGCTGGAGTTTGTTCTAAGACAAAAGCAAACCCTGGCACCACAAACCTGGGGAAAAAACACCCCAGTGCATTGCATGCCTTTGAAAAAGACAAAAGAGAGCCTGTAAAACCAACCCAAAAGCTATTTACCTGCTCTCCTCTGTAAATGACATATTCTGCCAATGCCAATCCATTTACACTGGGTCGCCCGGTCACTGAGTGATGTCCCGGGGGAGAATGAGCCATTTTCATCGCACTGAACTGCAGGAAGGACTTGCCCAAGGTCACACGACAGAAGAGCAACTGCCTGTGTTGAAAGGGAAAAAGGACCATGAGTACACAATGCTTGTGACTACAAACCTTGAATCCCCTTTGGTCAGCTTTCATAGTTTATAAATTTCTCTGGTTCTGTTTTGCCAAACAAAAGTTACACTCACTTTGGAAAACTCTAGCCCAGGGAAAGGATTGGTAGTAACATGGAAAAATGTTTATCATAGTTATTGGAAACAGCATGTTTAACAATGTACTCAAGAGATTGCCACCACCTCTTCTTTGTGTGTTACTTATTTAATTTTTTTGGGTTTTCAGGAAAAAGTTTTTTATCCCCTCCCCGCATTACTCATCCTGACAACATAATTCACGAGTGTCCTAATGGTAGATTTGTACCCAACACCTAAGTCAACATCAAGGCCAAGTGCAACCTGTAGGTCAATGCAAAATACCTCAGAGTAGCATTTCTCAGTTTGTTATGCTGTTTCCACTATTAAAAGACTCAACAAGGGCTCTTATTTCTGTATACATGTACCTACTGCAATGATAATGGAATCCTGGCATTTTTATAGACCAAAGTTATGAACCATTTCACTCTGCCAAAAGTTTTACTTTTCTCACTCTTTGAAGAAGACAAACTAAAACCCCCTTCTTACTCAAAACTTTAGAAAGCATGAAAAGACTCTGATATTCTCTGTCACTCTGGAAGAAGATCCTCATTATTTGAGAGTGCCAGAAAACAGTAAGCAACATGAAAAGGGGAAAAGACTCAAGGATACTGGAAGGATGAGGTTATTCTTGTGTACCAATGTAAAACAGGATGCACACAAACATTAAATATTTTTCTGCTTGAAATGACTGCCACCACCAAAACTGACTCCATAAGTGACCGCCTTGAAATGACCTCCTTGAAATGACCGCCACTCCAAAACTGACACAAGAATTTATTCTGAACTGATGGTGTTGTTAAGACATAACAGGTGTTTGTTGAATAGTGGATTCAAGAACGCAGTGGCAGAATCCACATATCCACATCTCTGCTTCAGTGTGAAAAAGCAGCGCTGTGAGGGCTGACTGTTACAAAGTACATCCTTCTCAAAGAAATACTGCATCTGAATATCTCTGAATTTCTCCTTTCTCTGTAACAGGCAATGAACTAAACTCATATTGCTGCATCTTTCACATAAGCATCTAGCAGATCCTCTTCACTCTCTGGCTCCCTAAGTGATTTTTATATAAGTTAAGAGCACAGATATGGTTAAATGCACTGAAGATGGTCAAAGGTTTTTAGGACTTAAATGTCAAAGTTTTCTGAAAGTTTCTATTAGGCCCAGCACACAGAGAGTACTGAGAAGGTCTGGTCACCAGGCAAATCTTTCTGAGAGAGACTGCTGCATTGATAGTCTAGGACACAATATACAAAAGCAAAATCAGATTCTTTCAAGGGACTTACCTGTGGCAAACATAGCAAGATCTATCTTTGTGGATTGGACATCCAGTTCCACCACCAATTCCATACACATACTGATTGCTTTTGGAAGAATTTTCAGCAAAATAAATCCCAGCTCCAAACATGCCGCCTATATAGGCATGTCTCTCATCAAAGCCTTTGTGAATGATTGCATTCACAAATGGGGAGCCTAAGAGAAAAGAAGTAAAATATTAAAAATACATTTCACAGATTTTTGTATGTGTCACAATTCAATCACTCGTTCCCATTGTGTTGGGAACTATGTAGCCTTCCTTACGAACATACACTGTGAACTTTGCTCACAGGACAAACTCTGCGCACAGGAAAGACTTCAATTTGCATTACCTTGCTAATGATAAGCTATCTTTTCTGGAATGCTGAACAAAACTAACTTATCGTCTTATAAAACCAAGAAAACAAACAAAAAAAACCTCACCCCAAAACAATCCTTAGACAGAATCCTTAAATAGAATAAATTTTGACCTTTAATTATTTTGGTCATACAGCTGATAAAACAGCCTCGAGGAGGCACACTACTTATTCTTCATTCATAATTGCTTAAATGTTTTCACTTAGATCTTTGAAATCTCCTTAGGGGAAAGACAAGGAGATGCAAATTTCAGAAGAATGATACAGTATCATCCCTTGTGAAATACACAAACACTTCTTTGTAAAAACTCATGTAAAACCTAGAACCTACTTTCACTGAGGGAATTTACTTTGTTTGAGACAGTGGAAACCCTCCAATAAAGAGTGCTGCTGACGAAGCAAGTTCATTAAGTGCATTTCAAATTCTTACCATGAAACAGCATCCTTTCATTGGCATGGTTATGATTTTCTTCAGAGACCTCTTTCCTCCTGTGAGTGTATCTTTCCCATAGTTTTTTGTTGCACACTTTCTGAATCTGAAACAACCAAAATGACACCAAAAAACCCTGTTCACTTTACTGGACAGATGTATAACCTATAGCCACCAAACTACAGTACAGTTACACTGCCACTGGAACAAGAATACTTTCCTTGGGACTCAATGAAACACAAATTGACTTATCCTGCACAAATGGATTGTTATAGTATGACAAGTAAATAATAGCTATATACTTAAGAATCAACTCATTTTACAGAGCTCCTTGTTAATAACCCTTAAATTAAATACTCTCTAATTCAAATTTAGCAGGCTCAGTCACAATTCTTCTTGATGCTGCATCACTAGTAAAAAGATCAATCAGTAAATTAAGAAATTCCTTCCATGAACACTTATAAAAGCACTTCCAAAAGAGATGAAATTACATACTCCCTGCAGAGGTATGCTGGGCATTGCAAAGTCTTGTGCATATAGATATAGCATAGCAATTCCACTGTAACTTCAGTTCAGAATAAATCTTAGTAGTACTTACTTGCAAATCAAAATATTTATGGTATTAATGAAAATTACCATTAGTTCAGAGGGGAAACTACATAAATACAAATGAAAATTCCATTAGATTATTTAAACTTGTCTACTGCCTCGTTTTTTACACTTGTTTGATGTTAAATCAAGCCAAGTAAGAGTTCAAAAGTTTTGCTTTTCCTTCTTGTGGTTTTTTTTTCCTGCCATTCTGCCTCAAAAGACACCCTCTTCTGTCTTTTATAAAACCTTCTGCCTTTTTCTTCAAAAATGCTCCAGGTTTCAGTGAGATCCTTCTGTATCAATTTCTCATCAAATTTCTTCCTGACTATTAACCTGTATGTAACTTTCCCATATAAACTTAAGTCTTTGAATTTCCCTGGAAGATGATCTTTATCCTGCACATCTTGTCACATTCTGGAACTCAAACAAGTGTAGAACATTTTATGGCTATGTCACTTTTAGTCAAAACTCCAAATGCATAAAACCACTGGCCATAAAAAGTCAACAGGCACCTTTAAGATGTTGTATCTATTGAAGACTCCACCAGCATGCCCTCCATCTCTGTGCTCTCGGACAGTACTCTGCATCTGAAAATTGAGAATTCAAAGAGGATTTCATTCTTTCAGAACATACTTGACACAGGTTTCCTTTACACAAGTCAAATAATGAAAAGAACTAATTATGTATTAACACAGTTAAAAATAATAACAGAAATTTTTAGGTGACTGGTTGTTAAATAATACCAGATTTTGTGAAAGCATATGAACAGGTGTAATGATTTTTTTTTTAAAACCATGTATTTTGACTGCTTCATGGTATAGTTTTCAAACTGGAGAAGACTGTCGCTAATCTCTTTAAAATTGTGTTTGTTCAGAATTTTGCCTTGTGCACTTTGAAAGGAAGTGATGTAAAACTGTATGACAAACAGGCAATCCCTTAGTAGCACAGAATTTATGCTATATTGAAGAGATTTGATACACAGTAGAGGTTTCAAAATTAGGAAAAGCAATAATAATATAAGAAAGAAAAAAGTTACAGACATGAGCACAGATTACAAGTGGTGCAGTCTAAGTCAGGAACCTGAAGTATCCTTATGCAGGCTTTTCTTAAGCCTTTTGTTCAGCAGTGTTTACTGCACTGTTGAATTGTCTAGTAATATTTCTTTACTTCTTTAGTAACAATAGCAAAAGTACTGAAAGACTACAAAGAATGGCATTTACCTCTTCTTCTACTGACTGAAATTCCTTATCTTCAGTGGAAAGGTCTATGAGAATAGTTCCACTAGCAGAAGTATTTAGAGTCAGGTATGGGTTAAGTCCTGTGAATGTAATGAAACACAACAAAATGTATGTGGATGTAATAAAACAGTTCCAGAAAACGCACTGTTCTTCTCTGCTCTGTGGACACTGATTGATCCTTCTCTCAGCAAGAATCATCATTTCAGATGCACTAACTCATTTGTGCATGCTTAGCTCAGTATACTAATAACAAGGGAAATACTTGTAAGCATTTGCTTACTTCAGAATTCATTTCAACTCTAGGCAGTGACACAGCAAGCAACCTTGTATAGAGTTCCCAACTACTGGTGGCAATGGCATCACGAATGGGAACTTGAAGCACTAATTTAGTAGGAGTATTTCTCCCATGGTCATGCAGAAAGAACTGACAAAAGAACTAGGTCTGTCAACCCAAAACGCTTGAGCCTCGAATTGAAAGCTTAAAAGATACTGAATGTTTAAAGGAAACGTCTCTATCTCTCCAAATATGAAAAAAAATCTGGAATTTTACGCAAAATCCAGTGTGAGTTTGCACTGGACAGACTGCAATCAAAATGGCAAGTAATGGGAGTGTAATTATTGGATAAGAATATGAAGACAGTGTGTATCAAGTGTCTTTTCTGGCCATGGCCTTTCTAGACAACAAACAGGTGACCAGAATTAAACACTGAGTCTGTCATGAGCTCTTTAAAAAGGAATAATCTGGGGAGAGTGGCAATTACAGATTTACGCACACTCTGGAGCCTCATGTTAGCAGTGTGCAACTGGAATAGTCAGGAGAAAAAAACCGGAAGAACCACAATAAAGCCCATCCACTACTAACCTCAAAACAGTGGTTATACCGTGTTCAGGAAGAGATGCCAAAATACCATTGAAAACAACTTGAGAAAATTGACAATAATCCTCCCCACCCCAAAAACACACCCTAAAAGTGTGTTGAAATCTTGTTTAAGTACTTATGCCTGTGGTTACAAATAAAAATGTCTGGCCTTGTACAGCCAGGTGGGGGGAGTTTAGAAAGATCAGGAATGGGAGTAGTGAAGGATTTAGATATTTGATGTTCTCTCTATATAAAGAAAAAATTGAAATATTAAAAAATATACATAGATCAGGCCTACTTAAAAGGCAAAGTATATGGTTAGTAGCTATGTAAACTTCAAACTCAAATAAGAAATGAGGTTGAAATCACACCTTAAAACTAACTTTTATCCAAATTACTTGATGAGTCTGTCCAGAAAGACCTGATAGTTATGAGAAAATTATGCAGATTCACTTCAATACTTCATTATCAAGAAGAGAATTATCTTAGGGTTGGTTCATACCGTTTTAAGGAGCAAAAAGTAATTTGGAGCCTGGGATAGTGACTCATTACTGTGGAGTGCAAATTTTAGAATGAGAATTCACAAAAGGTGAATCAGGAAGTGAAAAAAATCCTACCAATTCGAATTTATTTAATTTCTATGAAACACAGCAAAACAACAGTAAGTGATATTTCAATTAGTCAAAGAAGAAAAAAAAAGATTTGGAGGGTTTTATTTGCCTTCTATGCAGCCACAGCTAAATGAAGCATACTGAATTATGAATTCAGGACTGCTGGGACTGTGCTGGTATCAACAGTCCTGCACAAATAGAGGCTTTAGCAGTAATTTCAATGGAAGCTAAAGCTGTTGAACAAAGCAATTATGTTAATTTTGGTTCACTGAAAGCACACCAACTCTATTTTTAAAGAAAGTGTAAGTAAGAATTTCAGCTTGCTTTCTGAGTGAGCAGACAGCATTCTGTGGCAGAACAGAACAACAACAAACAGTACACAACAGGCCTGAACTCATCAGCTGAATGTGCTCTGCTCTTCAGAGTGCCTTGATGAAGATAAACACTCCCTATCTCAAGGAGCTTATGGGTATTTTGCACTAGATCAGCACTTTACCTAAGTTAAACACAAAAGAATGACCATAGAGAAAGAATATAAATCAGAGATCTGAAAGGCAAGATTCAAAGCACAAATAAAAGTACTCAAGTTTCAAGTCAGAAGGCATTCTTACCATTTCAAGTGCCATTTTCCAGGTCAGGTTTTATTAACAATTCTTTTTAATGAGACACAATTTGGAATAACATATGTAATTTATAAAAAATGATTATGTAAAAGCAGTATAATGTGATAATTTAAAATAAGCATATACCTTGTTGTCCAGAAATAAGTCTTTCAACTCCTTTGATGATTTTATGCCTATGGCCATAAGCATTAATGCCAATTTCCTTCAATTCTTTGTGTCCCATTTCAACCAATACATCCAATGTTATCTATAATGAAAGTAAGAAAGTGTTTTTTGTACTAAAACAATTACTAACAACAGAGAAAATATACCTCACAATAGCTGTGAGAAAAAGCACATGTGAAAAGAGCAGGAACATTGGAGGCTTCAGTGTGTTATTTTCATATTTTACTTTTACTCAACTGCTTTCGTCTAACTTTTTGTCTTAAACAAACATGCTACAAACTACAAATTGTAACTTGCATTGCTTGTAAGGGCCATGTTTCTGACCAAGAAATTCTCTTCTAGATGTATTTGAACAAACACTGAAATTACTAATTAACACAGACTACTTATTTCCCTCACCATTTATACCACTGAAAGGAAACACTGCTACAACTGTTCAACTGATATGAACATTATTGTCCCCACCTGTTAATATATACACATATATTGTAATATACATTTATTTTATATATTAATTAAAAATCCAGTTACAGTCCTCTCCTTCATTCCACTCATATAAATCTTATTGCATTATACTAATCAGTCACTATTTATTCCATTACTTTCTAGCTCAAAGCATCTGCAAACGAACATAACCACTTACCTGTTCTCTCTCAAATATGTCAATCAGATGTTCAAGGCCAAGGTTCCGCACAAACTGATTAATGCTAAAATCTACACCTGAAACTGGGTAAGAAGAAAAACTCACAATGTACATTCATACCTGCACTGTAAAACAAGGCATACACATCTCCCCCTGTCCATGGCAACAAGAGACAGAAATTCCTAGTCTTTTGCTGATGTGGATTAAATACCTGTATCACTAGCCAGCAGCAACTTAATCTGCTCTTCTACCTCCCTAAGAGCAGTCTTTGTGCTTCCACAGAACAAGCCAACCAGCTATCAGGAAGTAGCTACAAGTTACTACAGAAAATATATTAACAAGTAAAATGTCGCAGAAGTAACATTTGAAAGATACCTGATCTAAGAACAGCCTCTTAAAGTTTGTAGTAAAATACAGCTTGGTATGCAGCCAAATTTCATTTGACTTCTCTTTTAAAACACAATTCACCATATTGGTTCTGTTCAGCAAAAAACTATTTAAAGGCTCTGTAAGGGGAAAACAGTAAAATCTTTGTAGTATAAGCTTTCAGACTTTTGTTCCTCACTAATGACATCCAAGGAATCTAAATACTGCATATGCCATAATACCTCTACAAATGTATGGAAAACTTCAAACCTTTGTGTTCTTTCTGGCATTTGCTAAGAAATGTTATTCACTCCTGAGAAAGCCTCACCTTCTTTTTTCTCCAGAACAGTAGCTCCCTCTGCACAGTTTGTACCAACAACAGAGGGAAGTTCAGAAAAACTACCAGACAAGTTGTCAAGACTGCTTGCAGCAGACAGACTGGATGGACTGGATGGAACAGAAGAGAGGGAATCAGCTGCAGAACCTGTAGTCTGAGACACACTTATAACCTGAGGTTTGTAGCACGTTGGTAAGGCAGAAGGAGGCATTGCTGCTGTCAATAATGCACTGACATCGTCTGCCTAAAGAACAGAAAACAACTCATTAAAACAGAGGAATACTTTTGCAGAATGTTTTTTCCTAGAGTGCACTATCATTATATCAGATTTCTTAAGCACACTGCAAAATAGTATTGGGAAAACATGCACTTTACAGGGCAGCTTACAAGTGAACTTTTTTGCCAACAGCATACATGAAACTGTAAAAAGTCTTTAAAAAACTGTTTATACATAAAAGCTGTAAAAAGGTAAAAAGTAAAGACTTCAGTATTTCTAAAAAAAATTGGGGGCAGTTAAACAGAATTAATTTGCTACAAAAAATGAACAGAAGCTTCTACTGGCAACCAGAATTTATGAAACAAAACGGTTACTCTGAGTGTAGTTTTGGATTACATTGTAATACTTAGAAAAAACAGCCCTAAAAACTTAACAGACAGATAGTTCCTTAATTTATGCTGCTACAGGGTTTACTTATATTTTATTGTCGCAATTTTTGTATTAGGCAAACTATAAGCACTAAATGCAAAGCATCAGATTACAACCATTAATTAATTTTGCTAGTGTTTTGAGGGGTCCCCCCCCCGACTCCACACTGAAATAAGATGCCTGAAGCAAGAAATTGTCTAAAGAAGGTTTATAAAGTTCTACTGACTTCCCTTGCCAGGCACATACAAACCCCACAGAAACCACAGTATTTTAAACTTTGCAGAAGTGGTTGTGTTAGTGTTTTTAAAGGACAGTTTCAAATGAGGTGTCACACCTAGGTAAGTACAGATTTCCCAAGAGGAGCCCCATCACTCACAGTGACCAGGTCCAAAGGTGTTTGTCCTTCTTGGTTTTTCAGAGTAGGATCAGCCCCATGTGCCAGTAACAAGGCACAAAGCTGAGTCCTTCCTTTCTGGGCTGCTTCATGAAGGGGTGTGAAAGCCCATTTGTCCGTAGCATTCACACATGCATTATACTTTATAAGTAAAGCTGCTACATCAACATGCTGGAAAAATAAAAACACCTGCTAAATTCCAAAGTACCACAGTGCACTAAAGTAATTCAGAACTACTACTGCTATTTCTCTGTAATCAGAGTAGTTCTGAATTTTCTTAGAATGCATTTAATTATGATTTTAGAAAGTATTAAAGCAAGGTGCTTTCTTCCTCCCCTATGACATACCAGCAAAAAGTTAAGTAAGATTTGTTCTCTTGTGAAAAAAGGACAGAGTAAGACAAAATTCCAAATCCAGAGGAATCTGAAGAAAAAAAGCCTGATTCTGAACTTCCAGCTTGGAAAGTTCTCAAACTGTTTTGGTTAAAGACTTGATTCAAGGACAAAGATTCAGGAAGTTCATAAAAACAATTGCTGTCTCAACAGCAGTCATATAAATGAAAGTGAGATCTTCCTGATAAAATGTGACTGGCACAGGTAAGGAAAGGCATTTTACAGAACAGCTTTCAGTCTGCTGGCTTTTTTTTTTTTTTAGGTGTTCATGGTCGGAAAACTTTGTTAGTGATTTTGCAAATTTGTAAAAGTCTTCACCTGTAACATAGGCTGTGATCTAATTATTCATTCTGTATCTTACACATAAGATTACACTGTAACTCAATAGCAAAAGCATTCTACAGAGGCTCAAAATGCTGTTAATGAAATGTACAATTTTTTAAAATAAATAAAGTCTCAGAAAGTTTGAGATATTTACCCCATAAGATGCTGCATTATGCAAAGGAATCAAGCCTCCTTTATCCTGTGCATTCACATCTGCTCCATGCTGCAACAGGTATTCTGCAACTTCCAAATTATTGTAACCAGCTGGAATTGGAAAAGGACAGAATAAACAGAATTAAAACACCACTCCCAACAGGCTGAGGAGAAGTAGTAATTCACTTAAATTACCTGAAAGTAAATTAAATTGTTAATCCCAGTGAAGACAGTGTAATACCTATTACGAAGGACAGCATTACCTTAAGAGTATTAGGTTTTAAAACCTGTCAATAAACCATAAAACATCCTGTCTGGCTAGAGAGAACATGAAAATAATTAAACAGTTTGAAAAGCAACGTAAGATTAATATGTATAAGATACTATTTTTTTTAAAGAAAAAGTACTGAATCTTCCAGCTTGAGGTTACATTCTAAACTTGTGTAGACATAGAAAGTTCAGCCACAGTAATTAGTAACCAATCAAACCAATTAATTAGAACACTGACCTGCTAAATGTAGTGGTGTTGAATGCCGTCCTTGAGTGTCCCGACAGTTGACATTGTCAGGTGAACAGAGCTTTTTCACTCGGGCCAAACAACCTTTTTTTGCAGCATCTAGGAGAGCTGCATCTCCTCTAAGGAGGTCTTGAATATCAGTATCACCATCTTTAACGAGATCTAGAGGAGTATTTCCATCCCTGTTTTTCTTTGTAGGGTCAGCTCCATGCTGTGCACACCAAAACAGATGGTAAATATATCAGCAGAATAAACATGCTGCATCTTAGGCACCTAATGCCTTGCTGAGCAAACATTCTGACATGTATTGGAATTCTGCAGAGAGCCTTCCATTTACTGGGTGAGAAAGGACAACACAGGAACTAACAGTATCCCATTTACTGAAAACATTTAACTACAATAATTTAGAAACACAAATCAATTTCTCAAGGAAGTCCATTTACATTTCAAAGTGAACAAGAAAAAGAAAGTTACCTCCCTCCAGCATATATAATACCTGTAACAGGAGTTTGCAAATCTCATATTTTCCTTTTGCTGCAGCTTCATGCAAGGGAGTGAATTTCCACAAGTCAGCTACATTGACAACTGCACCATGTTTAACCAACAGTTCTGCAACTTCATAGTGACCATACGAGCAGGCGTTGTGTAAAGGGACAAGTCCTCTGGAAACAATTAAAACAACAGAAAAACACTCCTTAAAAATAGGGTATTTTTTCAACAAGCAATATAAACATAAAACACAATGCACCTTTGACCATCTCAAATCATAACAAAACCTTCCCCCTCCCCAACAGTCTAATATAGTAGGAATACTTATTGCAGTAAAAATTTAATCAGAGGGGCATTAAAGAGAATTAAAAGCACAGGGCCAGAGAGATTCTTGATGCTCTAATCTTAAGTACTGCAAAATGCTTTTGGATATTCTTAACATCTAACATTCTTAACATTCTAACAGAAATTTCCATGAAAATAAAACAAAATGACCGAAGAAAAACAGGATGCTCAACAGCTAACAATATTCAAAAGCTGATAAACATGACTAATTACAATTGCCAAGAAAATACATATTCAAGCATTTACCCCTTATCTTTTGCATGTACATCCGCTCCATGCTGAAGAAGATACTCCACAACAGATACTCTGTTATATCCAGCTGCAAAATGAAGTGGTGTAGACTGACGTCCTTCAATATCTCTGCAGTTCACACTCTGGACTGTACACAGCTTCTGTGAATTTCCCCAAACAAAACATATGTCACTTCATATAGTGTTGACACTTCTAACTTAGTCATAGAATATTTTTATATACATGTAATTTTGCATAACCATTGTCGATTAAAAATTATTTTTACAGTCGTTACTTTTTACAGATTGTGTTCTAGAAAAAAATCCACCTGCTCCCAAATCCACACCTGACTTATTAATGCTTTTTATATAAGGTAAACATCTGGAGGTGATGAATATTATACTCTGTAATCTGTAATAATTGTGCAACACCAAGGTTTTAGAACAGATCAAAACTCTAAAGCAGTCAGTGAAGCGCTGTTTGATTGCTTGCTTTGAGAAATTATACAATGACACATAACTCTGTGCTACTTTGGCTGGGGTGGAGTTAATTTTCTCCACAGTGGCTGGTATGAGGCTGTGTTCTGGCTTTGTGCTGAGCACAGGGCTGATAATGCAGAGATGTTGTTGTCATTGCTGAGCAGGGCTCACACAGAGCCAAGGCCTTTCTGTGCTGCCACGCTGGCGAAGAGGCTGGGGGGAGACACAGCCAGGACAGGTCACCCCAAGTGACCAAAGGGATATTCCAGACCACAGGGCATCATGCTCAGTACATAAACTGGGGTAACAAGGAGGAAGGGAGGAGACATTTGGAGTGATGGAGTTTGTCTTCCCCAATTACTTATCTGAGATGAGGCCCTGCTCTCCTGGGGATGGCTGAACATCTGCCTCCCCATGGGAAGTCGTGAATTTATTCCTTGTTCTGCTTTGCTTTGCGTGTGGTTTTTGCTTTCTCTATTTAACTGCCTTTATCCCAGCCCATGAGTTTTCCAGCTTTTACCCTTCTGATCCCCTTCTGATCCTGCTGGGGGAAATTGTCCAAGCAGCTGTGTGGAGCTTGGTTGCTGGCTAAGGTTAAACCATGACAAATGGCCTCTTGTTTTTAAGGGGAGGTTTAAGCTTACTTTTACAGTATCCACATCTCCAGCCTTTGCAGCCTCCAGCAACTGTCGATCTGCATCAGAATTACCTAATGGGATACCTTCTGCAAAATAAATGAGATTGCATGACAAGTAAGTGTAGGCAGTTGAAGAAATTTATTAAAACAGGAAATAACTTGATTTTCAAGGAAATCCTTGAAATAAAGTCAACCAATCACCAACAAGTTTTGTCTCTGCTTACTATCTACAACTATAGCTACTAGACCTAATAGTGTTTGGGAAACTGACTTCAGCATACAGGCTTCCTGTATGTTTTGGAATATTGTGGAAACAACAAAGCACTCTTATTTCAGTTTCAGTATTAGACCAGACAAGTTTATGTATGCATTATAATGTCCAAACCTTACTCTTAAAAATCCATGCACACTGTTACCTCCACTCACAAATGCAAAGCAAGCATTTTTTGTTTTAGAGACTCATTTTCTACTGTCAAGATTCCCCCCACCCTACGTCAGGATTTCATTAAAATTATTCCAGGTGGCTATACCCCAAAATCTTCATCTCTGATGACCTAGACAATAAATGATATCGTTAAGTAGGGAGTAAAACATCACCTAGTACTGTCTTTTGTAGAACATTTTTATCTTTGTTAACTAGTCTTCATTGTTATTTGACAGCACTAGGAATGGCAAGTAAAACAAAGGGCCACAGTGGATCTTGAATAACTCAGCATACCTTGTAGTAGCTGTTGCACACTTTCAGTCCCCATTTGTAAGGCTGTAAAGCCCTGCAGAGACACGATGGAAGGATCACATCCAGAACTCAGCAGCAGTCTGCATGTCTGAAGATGACCACAATGTGCTGCTCTATGAAGAGAGGTCTGGCCAAGATTATCTAATGCATTAACCTAAAAATAACACAAACCACACAAAACCAACAAAGAAATATCACCATCAAGTTAATATTAAAGATGTTTTCACTGCTTACTGGGAATATTTCTCAAGTAGTATCTTTACTTCAATAAAAGAACATGTTTAGCATATTTCCAAAGGTGATGACATTTCAAATAAAAACAGTTCATAAAGTAGCCCCCTTTTAGAGGCACGAAAATAATCCACTGCATTTTTTTACCAAAACCGGGAGTAATCTACTATTTCACTCCTCATAGCACAGATCTTCAGTGCTAACATGTAGAACAGCTTTTACCCAGCACTGGCTTATTGTGGTTTCTTCAGACTGATGACTTCCTATGTGTTGGATCAGTCAAGGTGCTTTCAACAATTAAAAACTCTGCACTGAGACCATACTTTTATTCCCTACTTCCTCTGGTTTTGGAAACTTCACAGCTGTCAGGCTATAGTCAAATTTCCATGACAGGGATTCAACTTCCAGTCTTGGAGGGTTCAAGCACTTAAGCACTTCGTAAAAATAGGACAAAACCAACGATGATTCTATAATGTACAGGGCTGTACTGATGGATTGATGGCCTATAGATGAAGTCTATAAATATAGGACCTTCCAAAACAAATTGGTTTACAAGAGCTGTCCATTCTCATGGCATGAAGACTGTATAGTACATGAATGTCAACAAAAGTGTGATACTCATACCTTAGCTTCATGTTTCACAACTACTTCAACAACATCATTATGAGCCTTTTCTGATGCCACATGCAAAGGAGTCAAGAAGCTTAAAAAAAAAAAAAAGGAATAATTCAAAATGTATTTTGCAAAAAACTTTCTAAGCAAACAGTTAAGAGTATTGATCTGTAACCACTCACTCTTTTGTTTTTTCATTGATATTGGCTCCTTTCCTCAGCAGCAATTCACATACTTGCTTCCTCTTAGGATACGGAGATGCTGCAGCACAGTGCTGTAAACATTAAAAAGTTTACAATTAACAACCAGCTAGCAATATCCAGGTTTTACTACTTGCTGATCAGCTGGCAGTTAAGAGCTGGTGGCATACAAAGACAACCAAAAAAACCCAAAACACCTAAAAGCTTATTAATTTGGAAGATTCCACATGGGCTTTTGGATTTACTTTGGTATTTTCAAGAACTCCCCTTTCTAACAACTGTTGGAAACCATCAAAACAAAGCTAACATATATAGCTTGCTGTTGTTTAAAATGAGACTATTCTACAAAACCCAGTCATTTAGACAATCTAAACAGGCCTAAATCATTTATGTTAGTCGTAACATTAACTTTAATACAAAATATTAATCAGTTATTTGCTTACTAGACAATGGATATTCCAGGTTGGTCTGAATTCCAACATTTGACACTGCAATATTTATTGCTAAACTAGTACCTAGTATGCTTAGGTTAGCCACAATATATACAAAACCATTAATAAATCCTGATATATTACCAATGCTGTCTCATGTGTCTGAGGATGCTTGAAGTTCACTGTTTCCAAAGAAAGATGTTTCTTTATACGAGCTACATCTGATTCTCTTGCAGCCTGTAGCAGTGAGTGACCTTTGAATTCATCTTTAAAAACAAAGAAATACATAGCAGAGGGTTACACTCCTTGGCTCAAGAAGGATCAAGAGAATTGCTTCTTTCAGTTAAAAAAAAATTCATTTTATTCAGCAGACCATGGAGCATACATTTCCAAGTCTGACTCAAACTATTACATCACTTGACAGAACTTGTTCATTAAGTCAAAACACTACACGAATTTTGCTTTGTTTCTAAACCAAAGCCAGACACATCCAAATTGGCTGCACAAGATCTATTTCACTCACCACTCTGTAGGTTCTACAGTTCACTAAGGTATGAACTCAAGCATATAAAAATCTCTACTTCTGACCTATTTTTGGAAAACCATTTCTAGATGCTAGCATGACAACTAGTATAGTATTTACTGACAAGTTTTGTAAATATCCCAGAAAATTATTGTTTGACCACTCAAGAACAGAATCTGAGGTCACTTTTTTCAACTCTAAGTTTGCTGGACAAAAATCAATACCCTTCATCTATTTCTTTGAACTTTCAGTGACTGAGGCACACTCAAACATATTCAGCATTCTAAACAGTTGTTTTTTATTTTCTTCAAATAAAAAACCGTGGAAAAAAAAATTTGTATTTCAACAATCTTGATGCAATCACAGAAACAAGTACAGGAAATGAAAGTGTATTGGAGGTCATGAGGGAAAGCTAAAAAACAAAAGTCATGAGGAAAAGTTACAAAACTCATCACAACCACTTGATTATAAAACTGACAGTAAAATTATTTTAAATGCCTACATTCAGAAAATCTAGCAGTTTCAAATTATAAACAGTGAAATATACTGCAGAACATTGCACAATTACTTTTAAAGTGTAAGTATTTCCCAAATCTGGTTTCTGCCAGGTAACTGTCTAGGGAATCTAATTACACATTACCAGCTGTAACTGTAGAACTGATCCCACTTTATACTCACATGCTAATCGTTCTTTTAACTGGGGCGTTGGAGCCAAATCAATGGTGCTTTTGTTGTGACAGTTCAACAGTGTTGGGTCAGCACCATAACTTAACAAAAGAGAACATACTTCCACCCTGTTCTTAGAAGCTGCTTCATGCAGAGGGGTGAATTGCCACAGATCCATTGCATTCACACATGCTCCATGCTTGAAAGGGAAAGGGGTAAAAAAAGATGCAATCAAAACCAGGGCGTTAGAAAAAGACTATGTTATTAGTTTTAATACAATAGACTGTTAAAACAAAATCAATGTTTATATGCAAACTGTTTCTATGACACTCATTTTCAATCTAACACAACATTTCAGCACCCTGTGGTTTTTAATCACCTGGTGTCCCACAGGTACATTCAAAGAAGCCAAAGGCTAGCTAGTTTTTTCAGACTTCTTTCAGAAAAAAAAGGAGCTCTGCTACAGGTCAAATCAGAGAAACAGAAATATCCTCATTCTTCAAATCACCTGTGAACAAGCTCTGATTCTTTGCAACTCTAGAAAGGGTCTAGAGTTACCAGCTGCACTAAGATAAAGACATGTTCTGTGAATAACCTCCATGATGAGTGCCACGGTATCTAAAATAAGATGGGCACTCTAAGTTCAAGACATTTAAGTACAAGATTCTCCAAGTAGCGCTCCTGGATGAGTAATGTATGCGTAATTCACCTCCAGTAACATTTTGACTGCACTTTGAGCTCAGTCTGTAAGCAAGTACACACTCTTTCCCATTGCTTCTCTTAAAGCTGTATGGCTTTGCAAAAAGTAATTCAGAATTCTCTGGAGCACAAATCCAATATGGAATACAACTCTAGCTAAATTGTTAAGATACACAGTAGCATATAGGGAAAAGTTCATTTGTGGGGTTGTGTCTAGTACCACCATTGTGAAAATTCACTTTACAGCTGGCCCCTGAAGTAAAAAAACCCCCATGATGTAAGCTTACTACAATGGAAGTTTATTTGAATAGGTTTTTGCTTAACAAATAGATACATGGAATTAGTGGGGGGCTGAAACACACAGAACAGAACAAATGTCCTGAGCAGCCAAATGTCTGGAGTTAGGTAACAGAACACTCAGTTGTTATAATGAGCTTGACTTTTTCTGGCAACTGAGAATAGGTATAGGTCAAAACTCCTTCGTTGGAGTACACATTATACTGCAGTCCACATCTTCAAGCCACTAGTTTAATGTGCATCATACTTATCTTCAAAATGAACACAATTCAGATAAACCACTTTGGTTCCAAGAGCTCCCTCTTGTTAGAAAAACTGATGGGTTTCTCTTTCTTTAGGGTGAAGGCTACAATTCAGCACCAGAACTGATGTTGTAAAGTTACTTTTCTCAAAAGACTGACTGCTCTTTAATTTTAAAACATTTACTATCTTTACCAGTATTCTTTTTGAACATGTCTTATTGCTTTGTCTTCTAAAATATTCTTCTACTGTCAAACTCAAAACATCACTCAGCTTGTAGGGTTTTTTCTATGCTTTTTTGGGGGGAGTGAGAGTAGAATGATTGAGATAAGCAGTACTTACTTGGTGGTATGAAAATATTCAACTTTGGAGCAAAGAGAGTTAAAAACAGAAAGCACATTTAAAAAGAAAATGCTTCCTTGCAAGCAGAAGATTCTGTAGCTCCAGTTTAATAATCACTAACATGTAGAGCAAAAGCAATTTATCATTCTTTAAGTTTTGTAAATCTATGTACAAAATAAAGATATGCAACTTGTATTAGTCTATTATAAATAGTTTTTATTTAATAATATGCAACTTCATCTCTTCAAAGACCAACCTTTACTAGAAGCTCTGTTACTTCATAATGGCCATAGGAACAGGCATTGTGAAGTGGCACCAGGTCTCTACATAGAAGAAAGAGGAGGGTGATTATTTTAGTAACAAATATTAATTTCAAATGCATCTAACACATTGCAACTGGCACTATGCTTTACATTGAACATTTTACAAAAATAATGAGACAAATGTTCAAATGAGACTATAGGGAAATAAGAAGCTGAAGAAGAAACCAGTAAATCCCATCAGCATTTATCAGAACAGTAAACATCTAAAATAATCAGATGAGTGAATTGCCTCACTGCAGATGAAATGGTTCCACTCAGACTTGGAACCCTAAGCAGCAAGAACTATCTGCAGGGGATGTTCAGGAGTGACCCTAATTATACCCTTTTTCATAAGAACAATGCTGTAATATCTTCTCCTGTCAAAACTAATCAACTTGCATTTTTGTCATAACCGAAAGCTTAAAGGTGACAGAACAGTCTCAAGTTGGAAATCCTTTGTGGTTAAAACAGTATTACTGCTCTTTACTTCACCTCTATTTTTAATGACTCTGTTTATTCTGAACAAAGGGAAAAAGGAACCTACCCTTTATCCTTAGCGTGTACGTCAGCTCCATGCTGCAGTAAGAGCTGGACTATTTTTACACGGTTATACCCAGCTGCTAAATGTAGTGGAGTAGACTGAAACAACAGAACGTGGAATAAATCAGTAACACAAAATCAAGGCTGATTTTGTATTTCTTTTTTCACAACTTGTTAAGAGTACTAAATACTGAAGTCCTTCAAGACTTACAAGTTTTAAAAAAACCCCATTTGATAACTATATTCATTATTCACTGACTACTCTTGAAGTCAATATAAACACAAATCCCAAATTTACTCCATCACAAATACAAAGGCCGCTTTTGGTTTTTGAGCCTGCCATAGCTACAAATACTTTGCTAGCACAAACTATGTCCTTGTGAAAGGGGAAGTAGGAAGACCATTAGCAACAATGAATGATAAACTATGAAGAAGTCTCTCTGCCAATCAGTGAAGTAAGTTCAAAAATTATCAAGAGGGATTGTTATCCACATTTTTGAGTGCAGTAAGTGAGCAGGGTGTGGGAGAAATTTCATCTCTTCTAAACTCTCACCATCCACAGAGCAGACAGTTAACTGCTCAATGGTATTTTCTAGCAAATGCATTCAAGCATCAGCAGCACTAAAGGCAGAACTATGAATTAGCGAGGAGAAATCTTATCGTCTGCATTTACAAACCCATCCACTGAACCAGATTTCTACAGTTCTTAGAGGTTAAGCCTCATAAGCAGATGAGAAAACAGAGATACAAGTGTTCTGGAGATCTCAGTATCTTACCACAAAACCTCACAAAGGGCAAGTAACTAGATCAAAACTTGGGTGAATGAGTACAAATACTTAATAAGGATGCCAAAAAGTGATACTCAATAATCTGAACCTTCCACAGGCTAGGGGCTGAACCCAGAAGACTTGGGATAGTTCAGAATGGAGATTTTGAACATATTTGATTTATTTCTTTACCATTACTTACAGCAATGAACAGCTTGCTCCTGAAACAGGAGCAGCAACTTGCCTAAGGGTGCACGTCAAATAAAGTGCCTGTGTGTTTCTCCTTGATAGGGACAAAAATCTGTGAAAAGATTTCAATTCTTTATCATTGCAGATATGGAGGTCAAGCAGAAGTTTCAATTGAAAAGGTGTCTGTTTATTGCTCCTACATAGAAATACTTGCATAGTCCTTTCAAGATTAAAAAACAAACAAAAAACCCTCATCTGGCTGCTAGTGAGGTGGAATCTTATTTTCCCACATACAGTGAAGAAAATACATTTTATGTTTAACGTTTTTAAAATCTGGTCAAACAATAACAGGATCATGTAAGAGATAACGACTTTTAAATCAGGTTTTAAACAAAAATACCTTTCTGCCATCGCTTGCATGACAGTTAACATTTAATGGTGTAAGAAGAGACATCATCTTTTCCTCATTTCCACTCCTGAAAAACGAGACATGAAATGAGCAGAAATATTCTCATCTCAATTTTTAGTAGCTTATTCTGGTGTTACATTTTTCACTGTGTTCAGTGAAACATTCAATGTTCAACAGATCTGAAGCAAAACATTCCCCTCTGTACTGTCAGCATTAAAGGGAAAACAAAAATGCATTTATGCAACTACTTTCGTAGCTTCATTCACAGAAAACAGCCAAAGCTTAGCATCTAGATGGAATGCAAGCTCCAAGGACTATATATCAATTACACAAAATTCTGCAAATATAACTAATTCCAGTTATTTTCCAAACATACATACCTGGCACTTTCTAAGAGTTCATCTTTCTTGTATTCACCTAGAAGAAAAAAGCGCTTTCTTTAGCTGTCAAATAAATATCTATATGTGAAATACTTATCCTCCTCTAAATGCTAAAAATACTTACTAATACTCTTTTCAGTTGTTAAAGGGAGCTTTTAAAAAAGAGGAAGGGTGAGTTTTTACACAGGCAGGTATTGATAGGACAAAGGGAAATGTGTTTAAACAAGGAGAGATTTAGATTAAATGGAGGAAATTCTTTACTGAGAGGGTAGTGAGGCACTGGAACAGGCTCCCCGGAGAAGTTGTGGATTACCTGCTCCTGGATAGGTTTAAGGCCATGTTGGATAGGGTCTGGGCAACCTGGTTAAGTCAATGTCCCTGCCTATGATGGGGTTGGAATGATGTGATCTTTAAGGTCCCTTCCAACCTAAGCCATTTTATGACTCTATAAATTTCACAGTCCATTACTGAACTAGGATGACAAACTATCCAGAACACATGCCATGACTTAGATGATGAAAGCCATAAGGGAATTGTATCTAGAATTATAAACCAGAGACAAGTTAAACTAGTATCAAAAAGACAAGCCCCAAACGACTGTGTTACATCAGTTCTACTGTTACTAGTCATAAAGAAATCTAAAGATTATCACTTACCAGTCAGCACTGCTTTTGCAGATGGGTCTGCTAAATCCAAAGCTGTTCTCCCATCTGTGTTCCGGATGGTTGGTTCAGCACCATGCTGCAACAGTACTACAAAAAAGCCCAAGTTTTCCATGAGAAAACAATTCTACAAGACAAGGTTTATGAGACATATCATTACTGCAATCTGCAAGCAGCAAAAGAAACATCCTAACTTCCTTTTTCAAATTTTTAATGTCAGCATTCTTCAGTGTCATCTGTGACCACTGTATCTGGTGAAACGTGTCCAGACACATTTGAAGAGAAAAAAGCAGATCAGAAAGAACAACCAGAGACTGACGAGAGACAATCTCAGCTGAAAGCTTGTGACTGATCCACCGCAAAAACTCAGCAGCTATTTTCCATCAGCTCCAGAGCATGCTGCTCCAAATTCTGTGCTGTCCTAACCTGCAGACAGCAGTGGCAGGCTGTGCACACTGCACTCATATTCAGGCCAAACAGGCAATGTTATCTATAGCTCTCTAGACCTCTACAGCTCTCTTAAAGTAAATGGCAGCAAACCACAGAATCAAGAATTATTTCTTGACTATGTGTCTAATTTTCTACCTCTTCCTTAAAGAGCTCCTCCTAAGAACTGTGGAGGTAAAACAGGTAGTCAGTATAATTGAAGTTTTCCCATCCTTAGCTAATTTAACACAGCTGCTACACACAAAACAGGATGAATCCATTAAGATCACTTTTGTTCTTTCCACTGCACTATGATCAGAAGCAGAACGCAGCATAAGAGTCTAGGCTGAAACAGAAGAGAATTTAGCTCCATCATGTCACTTTAAAGCACTTTTCCCATGATGCCAACGCGAACCATATAAACAATTAGAAAAAGTAGATCCAAAAACTTGTAACAGTGTAATATAAATTGAAGTTTACGAAAGATGTTTACTTCTAACCCTTGTATCAGCCACAGCTCCATAGAGTGAAAATGGTCTTTAAAGGGTTCTTAAACAAGTGTGTCAGTCACAGGAAGGGTGGGAGAAAATTACCAATGCAGACATCTGTCTTCCCCTTAATGGCAGCTTCATGAAGGGGAGTGTAATTCCAATTATCTCGAGCATTAGGATCTGCACCGTGCCTCAAGAGCAGATTGACAACTTCAGCATGGCCAAAAGAGCAAGCATTGTGAAGAGGAATAAGGCCTCCATCATCTCGTGCATGGACATTGGCACCACTTTGAAGTAAATATTCCACTACATCCTTACGACCAAAACCTGGAAAAGGGAAAAAAGGCTTCAGGGTGGGGTAAGAGAAATTCCTGCCCCAGACATGCAGATTAAACCAACAAACTTCAATAACAGTAACCACCCCCAAAGACAATCACAAGTGGCATCATTTACTGAACAAGCATTCACACTCTAGGGATGTTTCTGATACCCTTAAAATTAGATTAAACTCAGTAGAAAATTAATATTAAATATTACAGAAATAGCATCTTGATAGGATTCCCTCAAATTTCAGCTGTATCTTGCATACTTATACAATGGCAAATGAACTAGGACATCAAGTTGCATCTATATTTGCTCTACTATCTCCACATGAGGCCAGAACGCTTTAGGATTTCTGCTTGTAGCCATTATATCCATCTGGTTATGTTCCAAAGGCCACCTCAAAGGTTCCATGAATGTCTCTGTGGGTCTCAGCAATTATTAGGGCTGGTAAGAGCCATATTTTACTATGTATCAGTCTTTGCCAAGTATCTTCTGGGAAATAATTCATGTGCAGGACTTGGCCTTCCTTGCTCTAAATATCTGAGTGACAAACTTTTTTCCTGAACAGCTCAAGATCTGGATGAAGTCTTGTGCTGTCCTCTCAGAGGGAATGAATAACCATGAAGTTGCTAACATTGCTGATATCCAGATGGCAGCAAATTTAAACTTTGCTACAGATCACCCATAGAATGTCCATGGTAAATTTAAGTCCTTGTAACCATAACCTAGAAATTATGTATATTCCTGATAACAACACAGCATTTCAGTGACAAAGTCACAAAGCATACAAGTGTCAGCATTTCAGTTAAAACTGAACTTTCAGTCTTAGTTGTGACTGAACCTTTTCATAGCATGTTCTTCACTAAACCTGACTTCAGTATATCCTTTTTCTGGAGCAAGAAGCACTTTCACACCCTGGAGCTCCCAAAAACCCCACCGCCATTATTAAGCAATTTCTGGATCCCACTTGCTAAGAGAAGATCCTAGCTGTATATGTCAGACACAGAGGCCCAGACAAGCATTCAGAAATACTTTAGTTAAATTCTCACTTTACTCTTCTTCCCTCCAAAGTCTGGTTAGGAACCACATTCACCATGAATTCCTCATTATCGTAACAATCATTTTATGTCAAATTTTTGAATCACAGTATAAACTTCAAGGTGTTTTCCAGTAACAGCCACAAGGCTATACTGGTGACGTATTTCTTCCAAATACATCTACCAACACAAGTCTTAGCTTACTAGCACCTTGCCTGCGATAGAACCAGAGCCTACAGCAAATTCCCTTTTGAGCCTCACCATGACACTTACCCACCTTGCCTGTCCTAACAGAGAACAGGAGCTCCACACACTTGGGATGAGAACTGCATCAGACACATGGTCCGTGCAAAACCAATTTATCTGCACAGGCACAGTAAGTTATATTCACTGTACATGCATGCATATTTCTGCTGCCAAAAAAAAAATTAGTAGCTATATCCATGCAGCCTTAGTGTCTATATTACATTATAAGCATCATGTTTCTCCTTCTTAAATACATTCAGCTATTCTGTTATAAATACTGTTATTTTTCTTAACTGTGTCCTGATATTTTTCTTGCTTCTTCAAGCTTTCAAAAAATTCTGTTTATAGTTTGAATATATACTCAAATTGTACTAAATTATTTTGAGAAACTACTCAAAAGAGACCTTCACATGTGCCAGAGTCCTGCAAACACATAATCAAAACTGTTATTTGATGACAGACTGCTTGGCATTTTCCTTTGAGTATCACAAAATGTTCTCCAGGACTGCTGCAATTAGGTTAGAAAAGACTCTGATCAAATTCTTTGTCCAGAAGTTACATATCTGGTAGCTAAACACTCATTCTTGTACAGAGGGCATTCCTACCCCTCGAAGCATTGATGCAATGCCATGTTTTCACAGGCAAAATTCCTCAGCAGGAATCAACATCAGAATTGAAAATCAGCTGTAGTAAACCTTATTACAGGCACAGAGAATTCCCTCAGATCCCTGTATTTAATACAGAGGTTCAATCAGATACTATTCATGAGCAATCCATAGCTTCTCAGCAAAGCCTGCCTCTATTCAGAAAGTACTTTAAGTACAGCAACACCCCTCAACTACTTGTAGCTAATTTAATATCAATGGAATTAACTCATTTGCATCACATCAATCTTTCTAACTTCCCGCCGGCACTGAGTGCACAGTAGGGATTCCTTACTTCCTTGGGGAAGCATCTGTAGAACAGGGCACCATATATGGAAGGGGAATTATTTTCCCAGCACTTTCTGAAGGATGCATGAGTACAGAGGAAGTGGCCAAACTGCACAATGGTCTCTGCCTCTGCTGTTTTCCCTGAGAGTGGAAAGCAGGGGCAGCCTTTGCTATCACGGGAAGGCAGTCACTGCCTGCTCTAACAGTGCCTCTTTACCCTTAGCTGGCTGCAGTAAAATCTATTCCAACACTTTAAAAAACCCCAACATTGTAATTTTCAAGAGGTAGGGGTTTTCTTTAGCTCTTGAGCTTTTATCTAGAGACCACCTAAACGGGATCACAGCTTTCAACTGTACAAGGTAATGGTCTTATCATGATGAACTCTGTTTTTTACTGCCAACAAGAAAGGCTGGCTACACAGGACCTCAAGCTGACACTCTCCTCCCACCTGTGACAGTCGAGCAGCTCACTGCACTTGTTCCCGAGAAAGTTACAAATTTCTATCACAGTAGAAATGTACAACTGTGTATAATATTAAAAAGGTATTTATTTACAGTCACTGTGTGTCACAATTGACATTCAGCTATTTTTGATGGGATAAAAAGCTAACAGAAAGAACTTCGCTCAAATTTTTCTCCCCTACCCCCGGTGTTTATATTTTTTTATGAATTTCATATTGCAAGAAGGGCATTTTGGTACCTGCCAAGTCCTTAAAACCTTGTGATACTTTGAACTTTGACACTGTGATGAAAAAGACTGACTTGAGGAAGTGTATGCAGCATGTGATGGGGGATAATGGAGCCTCTTTTATTGCGAAGGGTGGTGGGCTCTTGACTAAACCTTCAGGATAACTTAACTATCACACACACAGTTGTGTAACACAAAATCCAAAGAGCAACCTCCAGCAAAACTCCAATGTGCATTCCTTCTGATAATGACACATTCTTAAGGAGAGCTTGAAGCTTTTTTTTTAACATATTTTCCTTCAAAATCTACCTTTACAAACTGACACATGGGAAAAGGGGAATTGAGGTGTTTTTTTGTTGGTGGTTTTTTTTTTCTGTTAGGTAAGATCTGGAAAAAGACTTAAAAATAGAATCCAAGTTCAGACCCAGAATACCACTAAAAAAGGGAAAAAAAAGGCCAATACAATACATGGTGTATTTCAGCTCCAACTCCTCCATAAAAGAAGTCTTGAAACCGAATGAAACTAGTCAGAACTAAGTTTTGTAATGTATTTTCTAAGAACACCCAGACAACTAGGATAAACAAAGCAGGACTACAACAGATTTTTGCTTTTACTTCCTGGAATGTGACTCCTTTAGAGGCAAAGACAAAAGAAGTGAGTATCACTCTAACTGTGAATAATAGGGGAAAGGCAAAACCAAACAAAACCAGTCAGGCCCAAGTCCAAGAGCTACTTACGTCCACCTTTCACAGAGTGGGCTGTGGTGGTGGTGGTCCACCTTTCACATTGCAGGTGGGCTGACAATAGCAGAGCTTGACCAGAGGTGGTAAAGAAAGTGCCATCGAGAATCACACAAGTGATTTCTATCATGTGTTAACCAGAAATTCTCAGCAGGCCGGTGAGAAGAGCGATTAATTTCTCTGCACCAAGTATGAAGAAGTCTTTGGCATGACAACAGTGTCTCACAACCCATTTAACATTAACACACCAACCCATTTATCATTAGAAATCTAATGACTACATGAACTTACGGCTGTGCATTTTTTAAAGGAAAATCTTTCTACGGATCAGGAGTTATCAAAAGTCAAGACAGATCACTCCTGGTCAGAGGGATAAACTAGATCATCATAGTGAATGAGAAACATCTTAGGCAAAAAAAAATCCAAACTAACAAAAAGCAAATAAATAAAAACAACCCTGCACTTCTCCAAAACATACACTGTTGTTTAGAAGTTCAGAGTTTATAAGTGGAATGGCAGGATTGCTGCATCTAAAAAAATAGCTACAAAAATTGTTTTCATCTGACAGGATATTTTAAGTTGTCTCCTGAGCTCTCCTGCCGACCAAGCTTCTTGAATTCATGAAGTACTGCTGTCCTGATGAGGCTTTCAAGAACTTAGACCTCTTAAGTCTGAGTCAAGCTCTCTTAACATGAGGAAATGACACCTCAAGCAGAAACCTCTACCAAGACAATCTGATAAAGAAACAAACATCTTTGTTACTATCCATATTGTTTAGCTGAAAGGAAGCTAAATATGCTGTTTTCTGTAGCCTGTCAGCCTTGGGTCCTACATTTAAGGCTGTAATTAAACCAAAACAACCAACATGTAAACAAAAGTCACAGTCAGGTCTTTGTCTGAAAAGGTGGGATACAATCTTCCGGCCTGTTGCCAGTGAATGCAGTTGTCCTGTGACGTCAGTTGTTTGCTTACTTACGTCCTGAATTAACAAAGTCCATTTGTCAAAGATAAGAACGAAAAAAGCTTAGAAACGGTGTTAGCTGACAAGCACCTTCATGAGTTCAATTTTAAAAATGCACAGGCCTGCTGAAATCCATGAGAACTGTACGTGGGACATGCGTCCCTGTCAGAGCTCACGTGTCACAACAAGAACTGTATAAACCCCACTCCAGATGTGTCCTCAAAGCCAGATGAGGTTTGTTGTTTTGTTTTGTTTGGGGTTTTTTTGTTGTTTTTTTTTTAACAAAGCAGACAAGAAGAAAACGGAAATAAGCGAGCAGACGCAGCTGTACCGCTCGGCGACCGTCACGGCGTGGGTGACACCGACTCGGCCCCGGCAGGGCCGCGGGCAGGGGGCGATGCTCAGGGGCCGGCGGAGGGCTCGGACCCCCGCGCTGCTCCCGGCCCGAGCGGCGAGGCCCGAGCGGCGAGGCCCGAGCGGCCCAGCGCTGCCCCGACGCCCGGCCTGGCGCCTCGGGGAGACGACGCTGCCCCCGAGCTCCCCCGGCCCCTGTACCTGCGGCGAAGTGCAGCGGGCTGGACTTCCTGCCCGCCGTGTCCCGGCTGTTCACGTTCTCGGGCCGCACCAGCCGCTTGACCCGTTCCACGTCCCCGTTCCTGCAGGCCTCGAACAGCTCCCGGGCCGGCTCGGCCGCCGCCGCGCCGCAGCCCGGAGCCTCAGCCAGAGCGGCCGCGCCGCCCGCGCACCTTCGCCCCGCCATGGCCGGGCCGGGCCCCGCGCAGCCCCCGCCGCCCCTCACGGCCCGCGGGGCTCCGCACGCGCTCCCGGGCGGGCGCTGCGCCCGGCGGAGGGATCCGGGCACCGCCGGCCTGGTGCGCAGGCGCGCGCGGCGGGAGCCTCCCAGCGCCGGGCCGCGGTGCTGCGGCTCCATCCCGGCAGCGGGCCCGGCCCGGGGAGCGCCACAGCGCCTCAGCGCGGGCCGTGAGGGACACGGCCCGGACACGCTGCCCCTGCGACGGTGAGGAGCGGAAAATATACAGCGCTGGCCATTCGTCCCAGAAGAACAAATGCATCTTTGCCGCTTTCGGTAATTAAATGTAGGGATTTTTCTGATCAGGGTTTTTTCCCCCGTGCAAAATGTGTAAGGCTGCATTTTGGTGCCAATGGCTTCATGATCTTCGCACAGTTGCTTATAAAGCAAAATACTGTGACTCCAAGGAAGTCGAGCGCTTGCATAATAACTATGAAATGGAAATTATATAACATAAATGACATGTTTCTCTTTATTAATCTCGGAAAACAGATGTAAAAAACCCCCATGTTAGTTGACTTTGCCAATTCAAGGTTTCGGAAGAGAACGGAAAGTGTCCGTCCCTCACCCCGTCCCGCCCTCTAGTAAGCCTCATCGGCTTGATGGGGAAGCCTGAGCCCAGATGGGACTGGCTGCATTCAGTCGATAATTCTGAAATGTGAGGATTTTTTTTCACGCTCACAATATTAAAACACTTATTTTGGAAAACGTAGTTGAATAGGGTCAGTACCTTCCTGTTGCAAAGGCAGAGATTAGTAACTCCAAACTCAATTCATCTTGTAGACTACTATTACATTAGGAAATTAAATTACATAAGTATGAGGAAAAAGATTTAGCACATTTGTACAGTCTAGTTACTTCTCTTCTGTCAAACATCCCTGTCCCTGAAACAAGGCAGTTACATCCAAATTTTCTCTCCCTGGTCCATGCTAATGCCTCCACTGCACCCAGGAATTCTGCAGGAGACTACAAACTGTACCAGGCTGTCACCATGCTCTAGTGACAGGTCAAGGTGTGATGCTTGTGTCTGTGGCCTGTTCAGTTTAGGAATTTACACGTAGCCACAGTAGCAGTGTGACAGAAAAATGCAGCCAGCACGGGGCAGAAACCACCACATGGGTTTGACAAATGTGACGCCTCAGTCATGTGTGTTTTTCATTGGCTTTTCTCCATGTCTCCATTTAAATCTCAAGCTCTGCGCAGCAGGCAGGGAATAGCCTGGCTATAGCCAGAGTCCCATAACTCATCCACTGCTTTGCATGGGGCCATAATATTCCCATATAAACTGTCATCAAATGTGGCTCATAGGCCTGCAGCCCTCTCAGACCTTCCCAGCCTCTCCAAAGTATGCATGATGAGAGCTTCCCTTGTTGCCTGCAGATGCCACAGAATGAATACAAGACCTGTAATTCTGCCATTTTTATCCTTTATTATCACCATTAGCATAGCTGGGGAAACTATACAAGTTTTTGAGTTCATAAACCCTTCTCCAAGACTACAGCAGAAGCAGCAAATGCACTAACTTGACTGCTTTCATTTCAAAATTAAAGAAGGGACTTTGTATCTAGAAATCTGCGCAAGTGCAAATATCTGTTTAAATACAAACATATTCTGATCCTCAGGTTTTCTAAGTAATTTTAAATCCAGAACAGTATTTCACTGTTCCACTGGAGCACGATT
Organism: Brachypodius melanocephalos; assembly: GCA_013398615.1. NCBI lineage: Eukaryota > Metazoa > Chordata > Aves > Passeriformes > Pycnonotidae > Brachypodius > Brachypodius melanocephalos. Next base: position 2,307,315 of record VZSR01000257.1, on the reverse strand, counting down.
ATGAAGACCATGGCTTGAAATAAATTATACATTCTCTCCACATCACTATACCCAAAAGATACTATTATTCTAAATTATCTGTAGCCTGATTTCCTTTGCCAGTATGTCTTTGTGATAGCGTGAGTGTGAAAGTACAGCAGGTCTGTGTGAATGGAAACAATTAAAAGAATATTATACTGTAAGAGTATTCAATTAGCCTTGAATTCAAGGAGGCAAAGGCTCTCAGCATATTTTAGGACTGGTGTATCAATAGCCTTCACAGTGACTTTTGAGATTCATCATACATATCTCCCCCCTTTTTATGTTATTTATATATATAATGAGAAAATAATCTATAAATCCAGTATTTTTCTTCTTTCTTCTGTACAATAGCATGGTTAGAAATATATGCAAATCCCACCCAATACATGTGGGACTTTTCTAGAGGCAGCAGGAGCTTTGTAACCCACCTGTTATTAACCCAGCCTGAGGCTCAACCATGAAAAGCTCAGAAAAATTTCACTGTTATTCTTTTTAGTCCAATTTGTGATATTCCAATGGCCTCTACCTTTGAAGTGTATTTATTCTGGCATAATCTCGCAAAACAGAAACATGAAGTATTTTGGAAGTTTGTTTAGAAACATGCTCGGTTGGTCACTAGAGGGCAGGAAAGGAAAGGAGATGAAAGGAGGAGAAAAAGGGAAAAAACAAATAGAAAAATAAAAATAAATAGAGAAAGATACAGAAAAAGAAAGAAAAACAGAGACTGTTTGGTATGGAAAGACTAAAGCAGCCTTAAAAATAATTCTTTTTCCTCTCTGCTTGGCAGATTAAGGTTTACTTATGGGGCGAGGCATAGTTCATGCCAATCTACAAGGCAGTCCATCAGATGTAGGATTTCCGGCTGTCAGCCCTTCATGTTATGAGGATTTTCCAGTTCTATTTGGTCCCTGTAGTCCTTTGCGTTGCTTTTGGAAGCAAAGTAAAATGCTAGAAAAAATAAAACATTTCAAGAGTTCAGAAATATAGCTTATTCCAAAAGGAGAATGATTTTACATTTTTTCCATTTAAAGTATTTCTAGATGAGGCTTAGAAAAAAAGCCCAAACCAGGGACAATTAATGTGTACATCATGTGAAATAATAAAAGATTCCTACAAAGAAGAGGGTTTATTTTGGAGAGAAACAGAAGTGATCTGTTGTTTATTACTAAATTTCTATAACTATCAATAGAAACTTTCTCAGTGCAAGGTTCATTTTCTAAATGAAATGATCAATTTAAGAAATACAGACTCACTGTAAAATCAAAGCAGTACAGGCTGTACATCAGTGAATATGTGTAATACTGGATCTTTAAAGAAACTTTCTCCCTTCCCCTTCTTATTTCATCCATCAAGTACTTTTGCTATGTCTCTTAAACAAGCAGGAACTAATTCTTTTTCTCTGCCAGCTACCCATGTGTAGTTAGTGGTGTTTTATATGCACCACCTTTATTTTACCAGGAGTTGGGGGTAAAGTGTAATAATTAAAAAATGTTGTTATGGAATAATAAAGGGATAAAAACAAAAAGAAAAAAAAAAGGCAAGGAGACATGGAGATGGTGGAATGTTGAGAAACTGAGCTTTTCAGAGAGGAACAAACACAAAGCTGAGTGATCCATCTAGGAGAGGGGGATACACTGTGGGTTGTTAATGAGATGTAATGGTAGGCTATTTAGTTATCAAAATACTGTACCTGTGTATACAGCAACCAAGATAATGGTTCAGCAGATTCATGACCAGCTGTGGTGACAGCAATTAGACAAGATTCTTTTTTATTCTTTTATTCTTCTATTCTTTTTTTATTCTTTTTTATTTTTAGTGGTGGGGAGAAGCTTGTGATCTAGACACCAGCAGCCCAGATAAGTGTATGAGGGTTCACGGAAACTACATTACACAGAATAAACAAGCCTTTGGTCCTGGATGCCTGTGATTTGTTTAAAATTGTTCCAGTTTTCTGTCAAAAACTGCTAGACAGAAACATGTCTAGAGGGCTTAAAGGGAGCTCTTGTTTGTTTTTCCATAGTGCCTGGAATATTCTGGGATGACAGAGAGCTTTTTTAAAAGTGTAGGCTCCTTGCATGCAAAGCAGAATTACACGGGGTGCCAGCATGGGAACATTGCAGAGGCCTGGGAAGTTGTTATTTTTTATTGGGAAGAAACCACCAGCAGCAGAGGAGCAGTGGGGCCAAAGATCAGCATTGACTGGGGATGCCACCAAAACAGATTCATCTGTACCTCAAATAGGTATAATAATATGAAAATGCTAAAAGAAATTAAAGGCAAGCCAGAATATGTGTTCAACCATAAAATTCATTATTCTGAAGCCAATCAAAAGGAAAAAAAAAAAAGTGGGCTAATTAGGTTATAATCTGTGTAGAACTGCCTGAGATAGTAATAGGGAAAGAGCAATTCTCTTGAAAAATCATTTTAAGAGAGAGTATTTCAGAGGAGCAACCCATAAGTAGCGAGAGGCTTTCCATGCATTTAAAATGAAGTTCAAGTGACACTTTATGAACAAATTTTGGTATTTGTTTACTGTCCGAATTAAAAGCAAAAAAATAAGAAACAAATTGTGGAGGTTCAGACATCTTCGCAAGCTGTCCTGGATGTTTAACAGAAGTGTCCAGGTCCTCCAAGTAATTGACAAAGCAGGCAGGTTTCTCAATGTTTTACTCTTAAGTGCCCTCTGAAGCACTGTTCCTCTTTCCACTGGTGGCATAAGAAGCATATACTTTTAATTTGGATACTTAAATTGGTTGCCTATAGCACGTAAATATCATACAAAGCAGGCAGTGTGAAGGAAAGCAAAGAAGAAACTAAATGTAATGCTTTTTAAGAAAGTAGCAGTCTACCCCTCCAAATAGTTGCACATAGATTGTCAAGTTTTTATTTCAGGACAGATCTTGGAGAGGCAATTTCTCAACAATTCAAATGATGGCTTCTTGGAACAGCTAGTTCCACAGTCCAGGGAAAAAAAATAGGAAAATGAACAGGCTATTCTTGACTTCAGTCTAAGAAAAAGTTAGTTGAAGAAGTTTTTATAGTTTCACCATGAAGTAATAATTGTCAAATCCAGTGAATTTCAGTATTTGTAATGGAAGGCTCCTGCTGAAAAGTAGTCCATGGCAGTGATTCAGAAGAGGAATTGTGATGAGAAGAAGGAATGTCATTACAGTGGTATTAAAATCAGACATGAAACCATTAAAATCCTAAGACTTACTGTGAAGAATATATTTATGCAGATTTCTAACTGAGTGACAGAAAGTAGGAAACATTTTCAAATGGTTGTTGGAGTCACATTCTAATGGTCAGAAATTTTCAGTAAAAACCTATAAAAACAAATACAATTTTTTCTTTTTAAAAGGACGATTATGAGAAGTGAACACAGTTATATATATATCCTGCTAAGCATAAGTTATCACAGAGCTAAACCAATATTACAACTAGAAACTTCTTCTTTGGGAGGATTTCCCCCAGCCTTAAAATTCACTGTAACCAGTAATGTCTCAAAAAGGGTAGAGTACATTTTGTGAGGGATATTTGAGGAAAAAAGTGCTCCATTAAGACAATTCTTATGTTCCTGCAAGCAAGGTTTAAAATCTTCATCCAAAGATATTTCTGTCTTTAGCAGAAAAATCTCATAATACTCAGATATTTACCAGGTAAAGGTATTTTTCTTCCTACCTGAACGCAGAGTACACTGCAGTAACAGCCACACTGCAAATAAGTGGCTAATCCTCACTTAAGGGAAAGCTATTTAATTTATTTGTTCTGTGAGTCAGCTGAAGGCAGAATCCCTTTATCAGACCTCTGAGACCAGGAAAAAAAAAAAAAGGCAACAGAACTACTGGTAACACCTTAAATTTATTGAAGACTTGAGTCTAACAAAAGTTAGAAAACACTGAGTAGTGAGAAAATTAAAAAATATCTGTACACTTGAACAGTGTTGAAAGCAAATTAAATCTTGCAACATTTTAAGACTCTGTTACATAGGTCTTTGTTTTTGTATGTATATTTTATTTAGCAAATTAAGTATTGTTGGTTTCCATCACAGTTCAGAGACTGAACATGGCAACATACCATTCATTTATGTGTATATACAGCCTTTCTCTGGATTTTGGTTTTTTTAGCTAGAGAGAGAAAATTTTAAGCACTTTATTCAGGCAGTTTATTCTAGGATTATTTCTGTGATCTACTTTTTTATTGTCTAATTATTATAAGCAACTGAGATTTCTTCTATATAGTTTATATGAAGCCTTATAGCAGTAATTTATGTCTTTCTTTGTCTATGGAAGACAATTTTTCCATTCAGTCCAGAAAATTACTGATTTCTTATTTTATTAAACATGCTTTGATTGTTGAAATTGTTGGCTTATGGTCACTCTCAAGACCCTGGGTACAGAGTGATGCAATCTGACTGTCTAAAAATAGTAAATAGTGCTAAATTTCACTTGGGAATGTGATTATTTAGCATGACACTGTGTACTTGGCCAGTACAGCCAATGCCTAATACCTGATAAATTCCTCTTTAAATGGCAATACTTTTTAATGTATAAGGTAATGCTGTGTAATGAGGATTTTAGCTATCTGGGAAATTTTTTTAAAAGTTTTCCTTTTTATATTTTAGGAGTTACAGAATAAATATCTTTATAATTTAAAATAGGTAATTTTTAACTTTACATAATCACATAAATGCCAACTATTGCTGCTAAGGTGGAGTTACACAAGATTTCATTCCAACAAGGTTGAAATTTCAGCAAGGTTACTTGGGTGTAGAACTAAATATATCTCGGGTTCTAGCTCTCTGGAGTCATTCCAGGAGCATGAATGGTCATCCTTCACTCTTGCCTTTTCAATTCTTTGCCTCATCTGGCCAGGCCCATTGGTTTCCAAGATGAGAAATACTTAACTGAGTCTCCTACCTTACTTCCCCAGAAAATGCCCAGTGGAAGCCTATTTTACTTCCAGATCTGCCTCATGACTTGAACAACTTTAAGAATGGAAACAGAGCAGCTGAATGGAACGTTAGGCTGGTGTGGAGAAGTAAGCATGATGAAGTTCTTAAAATCTTAAAGACATTTGAAATGCTATCACTGCATACAATATGTGTGCACACAAATAAAGGTCCCATAGGCATCTAACAGTGAAACAGCTTTTTCATATTAAGTTATTAATTGGTTTTCTTCAGAAATAATTTCACTGATGATCCTTTCTCTGCTCTCTGGACAACTCATGGCGCAGAGTTACTGCTGTCTTCCCCAATATTGTCCTTGCACGGAAACTATTCAATGTGCACCAGAATAGCCCTTGCAGTCTAGATGACAGGATCCAGATGTTCTTGTGACCCTCTTAGCTTGTAAACAGAAGTCCTCTGCAAAAGATAAACACTGGATACAAGTTTGCCTAATTTGTATTTGATCCAAGATAAATTATATTCTTGGAAAAAATATATGGAATGTGTGCTAGTTACTAGGGATCTTGAATTGTAGGCAAACAAACTATCAGTTGAGCAACCAGCAAAGTCAGCTGTGCATTCAGAAGGATGCAGAGCACTGTAGAGATGATGACAGCTCATGCACAAATGGGTCAAGGGTTTTCTTCTCCATTCAGGCACTTTACACTGTAACAGTATTTAATAATGCTATTAAGAATATCAGTTTCCCTTTATATAGCTACATTGAGTGATCCAAAAGCAGTCTGTGCTGTAGCAAAGATCTGAGAGGCCACAGTGCAAATTTACCACAACAACTGACACATGCCTGTGTTCGTTTTATCCAAGACAGAGCAATCGCAGTAAGGAAAATTCAGGAGGTACTAGGAATCCTCCAATTTAGCCAAAAGAGCTTTTAGCAAAACAAACTTGGAATAAAATAAAATTGTACTTTTTCTGAGCTGTTTTCTCTTGGCATCTACTCAGGTAACACAGAGAGGGAAGTTCTGGGAAGCTAGATTTACCTTATAGAGAGTGTGAAGTAGAAACTGTCTTTTGCATCTTAACAGCACAGTAACACCATCTTCTGGGGGAAAATTGGTCTGCTTTTAGCAGAGATCTCACAGAGTTGTGTCAGTGTAGCCCACCTTGGCTAAGAGCTGAATTAGTTTTTTTTTCCCCCATGTGGCCTAGTTTTGTCTAGAAAAGTTTTGGAATATTTGGAGTAGTCATGTTGACTTACATAGAGAGACCTGTTTATGGAAGTTCAGTAACATGCCTAAATGCTTTGCTAATTAAGCTGGTCAACTGCCAATCCCTTTAGGAGAGGAGAAGAATCTGAAGGCTTTGCCTCTGCACTGGCAGAAGAGTGGGAGAGAAAGAAATAAATCTACTATATATTCCCTTAGCTAACATTTCTCAGCACTGTGTTATTTATTTCTGGACAGATTTATAATGTACTTTGATGCTGAGCTCATAACATTCTTAAAAGGAATACTTAGTAAGTCCCTGAAGAGAAGAAGCAGAATTCAGAAGATATTATGCTTCAGTACAGTACGAAATTAAACAAGTATTAATGCTACTTACATTGTTCAAAAAAGCTATGGGAAGCCATAGTGGTTAAATCTAAATTATGCATTAATGGCCACCCTGAGACTACTCTCTAAAGCAACATCCTTGTCCAGCAGATGCTGACTTGGAAGCTTGGATTTAGACATGGTGTGAGCTGGTGCCTTACACAGCACAGGGCCACTGAGGCTGCAGGTTACAAAGAACTTGTGAGGCAGCAGGATGGATGGAGGATGGGCAGGAAGTACAACACTGCTGGGTGAACTCTTTCAAAACAGCATTTATACAGCTATTTTGTCTTTTTTATTGAGGTAATTACCCAGTTGGGATGGTAGAGGAGTTCACTGTAGGTGTGGTAAGAGTTAATTCAAGAATGAAAAAGGAGTGAAGTAAAAGCAGGTGTTCTGCAAAGTGATATCAGAACCACCTAAATAGTTCTGTTGGCAGAATGGAGTAGTCATAGCCTTGCTATTATTATTAGCCTGATCAGAAACGATGAAATCCAAGCTATGGTCCCACACAGGCTAAGCTCACAGAGTTCCTCTGGATCTGTATGTATGGACAGAAGTCAGCCTGGCACAGCATTGAAGCTCCTCCTTTAGGAAAGCAGCCTGAGGAACTAGATTTAACCTTTAGTTACTGACTTACCTTGGAAATATACCTTTGCTTGACAAAGAAACAAGGAATCCAAGATTGTGTGTTTGTATTTTGAAATTGCCAGGTTATTGATTCTTTTAAATTTCTAAGTTACACTTTGTCCAGATACTTTAGACGGAAGATTTATTGGCAGGATTTTTTTGGGGGTGGTTTTTTTTTCTTTTCAGGCAAACTGCCAGTGTCCTCTTTTAAAACCCTGCTTCTGCTCTAGCTGTTCCCAGCACAAATGTGAAAGCTTAGGCGATATGATCCTCTTTGGACAGGGGTTCCAAATTCAAAGTGTGACAAGGCTTAATATAGCCCCTGTGTGTCTATATTGGGAGGAATTGTACAAAGCAGCTTCTCTATGTCTATATTGGGAGGAATTGTGCAAAGCAGCTGGGTATGTGGCTATTGCAAGTAATGGCAAAGTCTGATGTTCTTTTTAATTCTGATGCCAAAGCACCCTGATAAATCTTACATCATGGTGCCATTTGGAAACCCTGCCTTCTGTCCATTGTTTAGGGAAAAAGAAGTTGAAAGAAGAGAAACTACCATAAACATAACATGAATTATGTGTCAAAGAGTTTCAAACCAGAAATTTAAAATCAGTAAAAGACCTTGATTTTTTAGGCCAAAACAGTGCTTTTGTTATGCTAAAAACTGCATTAGAAATATGGCTAACAAATTAAATTGTAATTCTGCACACAGGATATTTTGTACACTGTTCTTTTGCAAAACACTGCAGCACTTAAAATTACTAAATGGAACTATTTACATAAATGTTAACCAAGAATCCCAAGCAGTAAAAAACACCATATTAAAAAAGTCTAAGAGTTTATTGAATTTTGGGAGGTGGCAGGGGGAGGAAATATTTTCACCAGTGACTGACAATTATCTGCACTTTGTGGCTACTTAATAGGAAAAATTATATTCCTTCTCTTGTAGGACAAAGTATTTTTACAAAAAAATATCCCAAACAGTAACAACTTTTCCAGGGACTAGTCATAGTTTCTTGATACCTTGATTGGTGCTCACGTCACATTCTGACTTTCAATTCAGGGATCTCTAAACAACTTTTTTACTAGCAAATTTTCTGTCAGCTATTGGAAAGTTTTAAGTTATCAAGTCATTAAGAAGGAAAAAAATGAGAGAGAATGGAATTTCTTTTCTGTTTGAAGCCTAGCTTGGACCAGTTCTATTGTGCTGTATACTAAAACGACTTCACATGGGCATGGACACTCCAGGCTAAATTTGGAAAGAATTCAAAGCAGGGCTACAGTGACCTGCAGGGATTTATTTGAATGTTCTTTTCCTTTGCTATGTACCTTTTATTATCTTGTGTCAGTCCTCCAAGTTTATCTATGTGAAACTAACACTCTCCTATTTTTAAGTTGCTTCTGAATATGGCGTAGAGCCTTTCCTTTAAAATATATGTTAATAGTTGTGCATTTGTGCTACCAAATTGACACGTGTTTGCAGGAGATCCACTGACACACTAACCTTGTTTTTGCACCTGGTGTGTTAGCATATGGTAAGATTAATTCACTGATTCTGTGAAGGCATCACTTTGGAGCTCACAGGCTGCTCACCTTGAAAGCTGCCTCTCAGCTGCCACTGACAAGACTGCTCTTTGTCATTTTTCAGGACAAAGGATTTAATTTCAAGTCCTGCTCTGTCTTCGGCAAACCCCTGACATGACTCTAAATTCTTAGAAAGACTCACTGAATCAGTTCTTGGCTGTCTTCTGTTAGCTACAAATGGGAGAGGCAAGGATGAATCTGATCCCTTCCCTTTGTGTCCTCTGGACAAGAATGGCACATTGAGTCTCTGTTATATTCCCTCCAGTAACCTGCCTTGCCTCAGTGCTCAGTGCAGGCATGACTTCTCCACTGTGGAGAGTTTGTTGTGCAGATACGTGAGCCCAGCCCCAAGACTGGCACACAGAGCTGTTAGACAGACACTTGTGATTAGCACAGCTCCTCTAACTGCAGGGACCCAAAAAAAAAAAAAAAAAAAAAAAAAAAAAAAAAAAAAAAAAAAAAAAAAAAAAAAAGAGGTAGGAGGAGAAATGGGATGTCAGGAAAACGTGCTTCTTAAAATGTCATGTGTCATTTTAGCTGTCACTTTTTCATAAATTTTGTGCTGCATCACTTGAGGCACAAAGTGAAGGAACCAGAGCAAAGGAAGGGCAGTGGCCAGCCATGTCCCCTGAATTACATACCTTGTACTCAGCACTGCTTAAGGATACAAAAAGGTTTTGTTGTTTTTTTTTTAAAATTTTTTTTTAAATAAAACACAAGACTGAATTTCTATCAGAGTAATGATGTTTAAATAAATTCAAATGTGCCTACAAAGTACTTATGTGCAGCGAAAATACAGAATTTATGAAGACTTAAAACTTCCCTTCATATTTAGACAATGTATCTAAATTATTTTTGCTTGGTTTTTCTTGGCACATGTTACATTTAAATTACGACATTCTTGATGGGAGAAAAGGACCAACAAGAACTGGCAGTACTCCCTTCTGGGTCCCCTTTGAAGAAAATGCATGACCCCATAAAAATAGGACTCTGTCATACCATCTGCTCAGAGACAGAAGAAAGCCTCTAGATACAGAGCCTCTAGCCCAGTGTTTTCCTTGCCTGACATACATTTTTTTACATCATGATTTCCTCCTGCTCTCTGCCTCCTATTCAAGTTAAACCAAATTTAGTAAGCAATTCCAGACATTCCTATTCAAAAGTGTCCCTGGCAGAAAATCAGTGCCCTGTTTTTCAGATTGAAAAAGAGCAAGCAAACTAAGCATTTTCTCAGGATGTATGCTTATATCTCTCTCACCCACTCTAAATCCATACACACGCTTTTTGCATCAGCCATCCTATCATCAGCCCTCTGAGCCTGGCTACAAAAGGCAAATTTAAGGTGGTTGAGTGGTCAATTATCTGCAAGAGTGAAGTCTCAGTGGGTAATTGAACTCATCTACTAAGAAGACTTAGGAAGAAGACTGGGTTTAGATTTGATACTATATATCAACAACGGAGTCACAATACATTTTGGTAGTAGTTAAAATGCTGTGTGACATAGCAGCAGCTCAAAGGGTTCTACCATACTTTGGCTACAGGTTGTTGGAGTGTATATATTCTGGTTTATCTGCAAGTCATGAAGTCTTGCTTTAATTCAGATCTTTGATCATCTAACTCTTTGATAAGCGATGGAAACATTGTCATTGCACTGTTAAACTTACCCCAATATGAATCTGCAGGAAAAGTAGGTTTGCTCAGCTGGTCTGCTGAACAACTCCTTCTTCCATAAACAGACAATACAGACAGATGAAATAAATGTTAGGCAACACGTCATGAAACTGTAAGGTTTTTATGCCATTTCTTTTCAGCATTAAAACATATTTGAGTTACTTTTTGCCATTCGATCTGATTATAGTAAACTGGTACTGAAGTACAGAAACCCACAGATTCAAAGGAACCCCATGCTCTGTTAAATTTCTGCAAACTATTGTGGCTGCGGGGATGATGCACAGTGAAAGTATAATTGTCCCTAAACTCGGAACACATCCCACTGAATGCGTTTCTAAGCATCATCTTGCCCCATCAAGAAAAGCCTGGTAGGAGTTTCAGTGGGAGTTCCCACCCTCGTTATTAGTTGCATTGTAAGGGTTACACACTGAGTGTGGTAACATTGTTCAGGGAAAGATCTCCAGGAGTGTAATCGCTCTTCCAAATTCCTATGGATAAAGAAAGGAAATGATCCTTAGAACACAGGATCTCAAAGACCCATGAAAGCATGAGACTATATCTCTATTGGTTTAGCTGAGAAGGTATCATTAGAAATGTCAGCCAGAGAATCAGGGCAGAGACCTTTTATATTTACGTGGTAGATGTTATTCATACTTCACACCAGTGTGATGTGCTTACACTGGAGTAGGTCTCATGCAGTTTCATTAGGAACAGCTGTTTTTTATCAACTTTGCATCCAACTCTAATAGTTTATACAGTTTAAACAAAATAGAGATTAATGTCTTATTTTGATAAAAATTGTAGAAAGAATGTTTTGCTAACTTTGGCAAACTTATGTAAAAGTAAAAACCATAAATGTCTGAGTCCAGAAATCTCCTTGTCTTGGACAGAATGACTTTTTCCTGCAAGAAGGATTAATTTGCCTTCATTTTTGTATATGGCTATCATAAGAAAAAAGGCACAAGTAAGCCTGGAATAAAAAGCTGTAGTATGCTATCAACTATATTACTTATTTTTAAAGTTCCATATGCTGTTTGAAAACAATTACTATACCACTTGCAGAACTTCTAACAAGGGATGGTAGAAGTAGGATATACTAGAAGAGACATTAAATGCTGCTGACTCTAAGGCTGATCTAGAACAAGATCAGTGACAGAAAGCATAGCCCATCTCATGTGCACAGCATCTAGAAAGATGATTTGACAATAGTCAAGAATACGTTTAGACTTGTGAAGCTTTAGGATGTTGTATGTGAATCAGCATTCTTGGGTTTTGGATGAACAGATAATGAATCATCACTTCTCCTCCCCTATCTGTACTTACATTGTGTTATATAAAAGGGCCAGGTATACTATTTTATTTTCTGGTATTATACCTGCAGGGCATGCATAACCTGATTTTGAAACTAGCAGCCCTGATAATAGGGCGTAATTTCTCAAACAGAGACATTCCATTGACCAACACCCTATCCTGCTTCCAACGTTCTTGTGCTATGACTAGCTGAGAAGTTTCTCATTAAATACCTTCTTCATGGGATATTCAAAGACAGACTGTATAAATTATGAATATGGCTATTATCTTGAGAAACCAAATATGTAATATATGATGGCAGTATTAAAATGAATGCATCATTTCTGTGCTACCTGTTTTATACAGAACTGGCGTTTATTTTCTTTCCTGCTCACTGTATCACTGCCCTGAGAAAAAAGCTACCAAGAGAGCAACTTTTCTTTCCCCTGGGGTACAGAGAAATTTAAAAAGTTAGTAATATAAATGGGATGGAAAAAGATTTATTGTGTAGATATTTTGCTTCCCTCCATTCCCTCACTTGCTCCCAAAGGACAGAACCACGATTTCCTCTCCCATAAAAGCCAGTTGATATGGCCAGGCCCTGGCTTGGTGACAAAAAGCTTCTGTCCTATGAACAGGCTGAAACTGCTTTGACTGGACTCCATCTCTCTGAGCCTCTCCTGTTACAGCTATGCATCTTTGCATGCATAAATATACTGCGGAGAAATATATGGGTGTATGAAAAAGGATCAAGTACTTCAGGATGAGTTTTCTCTAACCTAGGAGAAGGACATGAATGCCATGCCACCAATGCCATGTGCTATTTTGTGTCCCACCTCATTCTCTGCAAAGGAATCCTTGCTAGAACTCTTTGCTGAAGTCAAAGAGAAAAGTTGGCTTTGTTTTTGAAATTTTAGGTTTCAAAGAAGCACTCTGTTGGACATTTATTCCTTTAAATATTACAACTTTGTTAAAAAGAAAAATTTCTAGCTACCTCTGGGTTAAGAGAAGATTTTTGCTTTCTCCTAGTCTGGGAATAAAACCAGAATTCCTTTCCCCCCCAACACACTCAGTGATTTCTCTTCAGATGAAAGCCCTCAACTCCTTCCACCCTTGAAGTGTACGTTACGAGTAGGAAATGCACGTCAGTGTCACCAAGGTGAGATCCATGACTTTGCAGCAGAGTGAAAGGTAGGTGAAGCTAGGACATGAGCAGTGTTTTGCTCAATGAACTAAGTCCATCCAGTTGCCTGGTTAACATAAAGTGGTTAAAAAGAACTAGCCATGAAGGATATGTGGGGCTTAGGTTTGCATTCAAGCATTAGGTTTGCATTAGGAGCAGTGGAAGGTGACCAGCATGGTTAATGGCCTGGAATGTGCTGCAGAAGGTGAGACTGAGGGAGCCCACTTTGCTTAACCTGCAAAAGAAGAACTAAGTTAGAGTCAGTCAGAGTGCAGCCTCCCACTACTAAGAGGAAATCGAGAGAGGATGGAGCCAAATTTTCCCTTGAGAAGTACAGCAAAAGGAAAAGAGGCAGTGGTCACAGGCTGCAGAAAAGGAATTCCAGAAAGAGAAATAAGAAAAACTTTAATAAAATTGTTAGCACTGGCACAGGTTGTCTAGAGAGGCTGTGTCCTTGAAGGTGTTAAAAACTCAGCTGGACAAGCAACCTGACCAGATAGATCTAATTTTGCTATTCAAAGCTATTGCTCAAAGCTATTCCTGCTTTGAGGAGAAGACTGGATTATGTGACCTCAAAAGGCCTCTTGCAACCTCCACTGTTCTGTGACTGCAATTCTCCAGAGAAGCATGGAAGATTATTCTCACTGATTAAAACCATTTTAAATCTTGCAAAACTGACTGTAAGCATTATTGCATATATGGAGCAAGCACATTTTGACAGTAAGCCATCTGTGTTCTGGGAAGCAGCATCTAAGAATAACCCAAAGAAACCAATTTATTGCAAATATATTATTTAGGCCACAAATCTTTCTACACTCAGGACCATAACTACTTCCCCTTCCACTGCAGGATGAAAGAGGACTGATGATATTACAGCACTTGGATTGAAGAGCTTCATTCTTTCTAGCAAATCTAAAAATGAAGTGAATGTCTGCATGAAATTTGACCATCGTGAAACTGGGGAAATATACATTCACATACATATGTATGCTGCACTCAAAGAGGGATAACTACGTCAGATCATGGGAAACTCAATTTTTTTTTGTCTGAAGTGGTTAGAAATTAAACTAAATCTGAAAGAGAAAAGCTTCATTCATTCATCTTTTCGACATATGCCATAGGCGAGCTTTTTCCCCCACACAGAAAATCCAAGAAAAACTTTGCACAGAATTTCACTGTACTGATTTCCAAGCCCCATTCTTCCCTTGTGATACATAAGACAAAAAGGACCTTCTAAGAGAACCTAAAATAGAGAAATGGATCATGTCTTTTGGGTGGCAGAACAAGAAAAGAAGTGTTACTCAGACCCTTCAAGGGCTTCTAAACACTCAGCGTGAACATATTGCAGCTGTTAGTTGGGCCACTGTCAGATACAGCAGTGCTTCTTTAGGATGAAGGTTTTATTCAACATAAATTTTATGGGAATGGTAATCTTATTGAATATTCATGTGGTTCCTGCAAGTCTGTAGGGAATTGTGCACATGTGGTTAAAAGAAATCACATTTTTCCTTGAGAGATTGCAAAGAGTGAGAATACTGCCCACATAGCTGATGGAAGTGTCTGCTTGACCAACATTTGCTTCTTCACACAACATTAAGCATAAACCAAATTGCACAAAGGAGCATTTCAGTTACTGTTTTCTTTGGAAAAGAGTATTCATCAGCAGAAGTAATTCCTTCGCCTGGGCCTACAAAAAAAAAAAAAAAAAAAAAAAAAAAAAAAGACAGAATAAACACTGATTATCTGCACAAAGCAACATGATTTATATTTATGAAATATTTGGCCACAGATTATCAAGGTTCAACCATATCAGGTGTGTGGTTAAAAATAAAACCCACAAAAAAAGGAGAAAAAGATTGTCATAATATTGAAATACTGCATTTATTTCAAATATCCAGGAGAGCCTTTGCATTCTTAAAAGTGAATCTGGTCTGTATTTATAAGCCAGATTTATACTCAGGTATAAAATATATGTATATGTTTTGTTTTCTGCATTCTTGTAAAACACTTCACAGAAAGTTCAGGTTATTCCAAGAATGAATAGCTATATTTATGCTCTTCCTTCTTTTGGTTTTCTTTCCTTTTTTACTCTACATTGCAGCAATTTATAAATAATGTGGCATTGCCTTTATTTCATTTTACTACATACTAGCAAAGCAATTATACTTCTAAAAGACTGCATTTTGCATAAAATCAGTTTAAGGAATTTTGCTCAAAATATCCTGAATTTAATATAATCGCATGACATTAAACATTTGTACAGCCTGAGATACGTTTTCTTGCTTTTTCTATGTCATTTTTTTCCAGAAAGCAACACACTTCTCTGCCACTATACATTTTCAAAGTGATGATTCATCTACAATTGACTAATTTATCATTAATCAGCCTTAACAAGATTAGATATTTTAAATCAATTTCTAGCTTCTACTTCAGTCTAAATCTTTCACTTTCAAGAAATTTAAATGTCTTTGAGTTCAACCTTAGAAAGTTCCAAGAGTGGCAAGAACTTGCACTATTGACTGAAATAGAATAAGACCTAGAACCCTTATAAATGCCCAAAGATTTAGACCCATGTCCTGTTGCTGTAACAAAACATAAACCCCATCCATTTTGTATGTGCACTTGGCTGCATGTTGCTTGCCCTGCTCTCTAGGGGATGGTTGTGCCATATTGCAGTGAGGGCAGTGCTGTATTTTTTTCCAGACTTTCTCTGATTTGCCCATTATCAAGTGATTACAATTTACAGGTATCTCAAGTGAGGGCTTCACAACAGCTGTAGCATGTTGGATACCCAGCCCCCACTACTAACCATGAGAAATGGGCTAATAAAAATTCTAAAAATATCAAAAATTTACTTCTTCCTTGTATGGGCTGTGCCAGTGCTGAAGAAATTCCTAAAACAATAACAGAGTTTCCCAGGACTAGTTTCCTTGGTATATATTTGCAACCATTAGTAATTTTCAAAGTTCACCAAAGGGTTCTGAGAAGCAGGTAAAGAATATAGCCTTCTATTAAGACTTAATAAAACTTCTGCTTACTGTATTTCATCAAATAAACAATTAAAAGTAATTTTAAATTTTCAAAGGCTTACATGCTCAACTGACTTGCTGTGTACCTGAAAAATCACTATTTGCTTCACGGTCACATTCATAGAAAACTGCAACCCAACTCCATAGATAATACACGTTTACAAAGATTAGGCTTAGCAGCAGAGAACAAATATTGAGCAGAAGAGCTCAAGTCAAGGGAAAAAAAACTTGTGTAAATCTTGTGTGACAGAATTGTCGCTGTCTCTTACCACAGATGTTCTTTCAAATCATTAAAGCTCTGTCTCATTCACAGGTGGTGTGTGATGCTGTAGGAACAAAATACGTGCCAGTCAAATTAAGGTGAACATATTCTGTTATCTAATGACACCAGTATAGTGCCACTGGCCTAGCAATTGGTTTTAGTTTCAAGCTCAAAACTAAATCAAAAGCTTCCCTGCTCAATTGCATACTGTAACTACATTAAGCTAGCATTGCTCTCCCACCCAGGAAACAGCAAAGATTTCTCAAGAGATGCATTACTATGCAAGTGAAATGGAGATATGTTTTTTCTCTCTGGACTTTTTAACCTATGAATGTGGTCATGACTTCTGAGGAAATATTTGCTTATCTTTGCTTCCAAAGGCTTTAATCAAACGCTAACGGCTCCTCTACTCTTTCTACATCCTCTACTGCAATGTATTTCCTTTCTTCCCTCCTGAAGCTGTGGGGGAGGACAGCAAAGAAGCAGAGTGACCTGAAATTAATAAAGTCAGAGTAAACCACAAAATCCTTGCTTAATTACTCAGTTTCAGAACAGAGGCTGAAAGAAAGCATTTCTTTCATTCTCATAAAATGACAAGAGCCAGCAAACAGATGACCAGAGCAGCCCATTGCGGCTGATAGCTGACAGGAAGGCACGATCATTCATTATCTGTTCCCAGAACTGCTGATTGAAAGGTCTTGGTTAGTTCAGGGGAGGTGAACAATGGCAAGACTCGGAGGACCATCTGCATATAAAAGCATTCACTGCGGAATGTATTTTGTCTTTGAAAAGAACAGCGTTAACGAAATTTCCTCTTTGTCACCGAGCAACCTCAATGAACTCCTTGAAACTGACCCTGTGCCTTATATTGCATCTGGACCCTTTAGGCTGCAAACTGTTTTTAAAATCATACACTTGTGGTTTAGTGAAATTATGGTAGCTATAATAAAACTGTGTTTTCCATACCTAACTTGTTGCAGTTAACTACATCTAAGGTGTCACTTTTCCAGGAAAAGACAAAGAACTCGTCTGGGTGATCAATTTGAGTTTCCTTCTCACAGAAGCAGTTGGAGGTACAATGCTCTATGATGGGGCTTGATTTTATAATCAGCCATGCTTTTTCCAGTAATATATTTCTGCCACTGTGCACCTACAAATGTCAGAAAAGCTGACATGCCATAAAGTGCTGTCAGATGCAGGGTAAGAGAGTAATTTTTTTTCCTCTGGTGCTCCTATTTTAGCAGCACTGTTTGAAAGGTAAGACAGACAGACAGATCTACATTTTAGGATGCCAAACCAAAGTATCTGGAAACCTGAGCCCTCTATAAAAAGCACAGCTAGGGAGCCATCACTGACATGACAAACTGGTGTGCTAACTCAGATAACCCTGCCAGTTTGCCTCAGTGCAGGGACACCTCCCTGGATGAGGAAAGAGTTACCCTGGCTCTGCACAACGCTCTTTGCTTGTATTGGCAACCAGGAATTGGGACACCAGTCCACGGCCGTGAATGTGCTCCAGATTACCAATTAGGCACAAAGTGACTCTATCCAGTCTGTATTTACCGACTTGGGCAATGATCTGCCCCTGAAAGGCTCTGGATCGCACTACTGGTTTTTTTTGTTGTTGTTGTTTTTTGTTTTTTGGGGTTTTTTTTGCTAAACATATCACTTTAAACAATCTTTCAAATGTTTTCCAACTTGGGCAAAACAGGTATTTTACAAAGCAGAAGCAAAATATTTTATAGCATCAACAGTGCAATGAGCTACTACATAGCAACAGAAATATGTGTAGGAAAGCCCTGAGGCAACTCCTTTTTTTACAGGCTTCAAGCAGCTCTTATTTAGTGCTTGTAGATAGTGTGAGAGCAGCCCCAGCTGCTGCATGTGATCCCTGATAACACAGCAGCCCAGCTAATCAGTGTGTGTGGGAAGCTGCATGGACAAAGATTCATAAAACTCCAGAGTTATTTACTCATTTTTTATAAAGGGTAAGTAGAAGAGATTTAGTAAGTGCCAGTCATGTGTCCAGTCCTTCCTTATATCCCTGTGTATGTTTGGCCTGGCTTGCTGCAGGTAGGTAGCTTGGACTGAAAGTCTTTGTAGCTCCTCCAAAAAAACCCCAACTTTGTGACTAGTAAGGCTACTAGCAAGGCTTCCAACACACAGATGCTGTTTTCTATCACTTTCTGTAGACAAACAATGAGAAAATATCATCTGCCTTTGAGAGGGAGCCAGCAGTCACCCATAAATAAGAGAAGAGAAAAGAGAGGAAGAGCAGTGTGAGCAGCAGGGATGCAACTTGAGAAGTGGAGGACTAGGGAAGGTTGTCCTGAGTAACTGGCTCTGGGGAACAGAGCAGGACCTTCCAAAGCCTTGTCTGCATTGCCAGTTACTGCTTCAGGCTTCATCTGGGTGACACTTAATGTCATGTACTGTCATGAAAGGCAGGAACTTCAGTCACCAAGGGGCGGAACTAAGAAACTGAAGTGTTACTGCCTTGTGAATACTCTCATTATACGTCCAGAGGCAGACACTGATCCATGTGCCATGCATCCATCAGCAGAAGCCTCTAGCCTTTCCTGACTGTTTGTTCCCTCTGCTTACACGTAGCTTGAATCCAAGATGGAAGTGTCCTTGTCATCATCTGCTATGGTCACACCCCATCTTCTAATAAATTCTCACACATAAGCAGCAGAGCTTTTAATTTCTTTTGCTAACAAATCAAGAACAGAAAAATCCTTTACCGTTTCTTTATCACTGTAAGCCCCCTTTGCTTCATGTAGAACACAGGACTTCCTGCTGTTCTTTTGTATGTGGTCTCATTTACTGGTAAAAGCTGTGAACTCAGAAAAATCACAGTTCACAGACTCCCTTATCACATCTTGTAGGTTGACTTACCACCCTTGGGAAAGAGCAGGTGTGCAGCGAGAAGGTGGCAGTGGAACTGTTGATCTACAGAAGACCCAGAGAGAAAGTTAGCAACGAGAACATGGTCTTAGAAGAGCAGTAACTCAGGGACGAACCTTCTCTAGTAGGATTACCCATAGCCTGCAGAAGACAGCACGCTGTCACCCGTGGGCTGTCCACAGCCTCTGCAAGGGCTTGTCTGCCGCGGGGTCTCTGGGAGGCGGGACACCAGCAGCGCCACAGTATTGCTGTGGCTGATGCTGCGGGGGCTGCCTTCCGCCAGTTTTGTCCCTTTCCTCTGGAAAAAGGCAGTAGATAAAACGTGGGACCTACAGCAGGGCCTGTCGCCCTCAGACAGTGCACAGATCACCAGGCGTGCGAGGTGAAAAGCCATCAGCACCGTCCACATTAAAAAGTTCAAAAGTACTTTTTCACTGAGGACAACGGCAGTTATATTGCAGGATGATGGATTTCTGGCCCTGGGAGCATTACCTTACAACTTAAGAGTCCCAGCTCCTTTCCAACGAAGCAGAGAAGTCTGTAATTCAACATGGGTCCCGTTCCACTGGGCCAGGTCCTTTAGCAGCGCCCTGAGGCAGCCCCACAGCGGCTCCTGTGACACGCACCGCACGCGAACAGCCCGTGCAGCGATCGCCGCCTCGCTCCCCGCCCGCTGGGCAAGGCGCGTGCTGGAGCGGGCCCCGGCGGAGCCCGGCCCGCCCGCAGCTGCTGCTGCCCTTCACCAAGGACGAGGAGCGGGGCCAGCTCCGGGCACGGACGAGGAGAGAGCGCCGGGAGCGTGTCCGGCCGCCAGCGGACGGGCCCCCGGCGGCTCCCGGGCGGGCAGCGGCGGCCGCGGCCCCCCCTCACGGCCTCGGCAGGGCCGCCCCTTGGCCGCGGGCCGCGGCCCGGCCCCATAAAGGCGGCGGCGCGGCGGGCGCGGCCGGAGAGGCGGTGGCGGCCCCAGCTCTGCAGAGCACCAGGTAAGCGCCGGCCGAGCCCCGCTGCCCGCCCGGGCCCCGCTGCCGGCCCGGCTGTGCCAGCGGCGCCCCGCGGGAGCCGGGCCGCCCGCCCTGCGCCGGCAGCCGCTCCGCTTGTGGCGTGGGGTTTGCATGCCTGGCTGTTCTTTGCTATTTCGCTGTTGCGTGGGCTTTTTTCCCTTTTTTTTTTTTTTTTTTTTTTTTTTTTTTTTTTTGTCCTTTTTTTTCCCCCTCCCTGACACTGCAAAAGCTCGAGTCACCAAAGTTGCCCAGAGAGTACTTCTGAAGCCTTAGTTCTTTTCCTAATAAAGCAACCCAAAAGTTGGTTAATTTGATTCGGGTACTCTCCTCCTACTGCTCATTATGGTAAATATTCCACAATAAAAAAAAGCAAGAAGATGAGGCCAGCGCAGCTTCTGCTTTATTTTTGGCAGGGCTCTGGAATACCAGTGAGAACTCTGGGATGCAGAAAGCCATTTATTTAAGTGACAAAGCAAATGCCTTTCTGTGACTCAACAAAACTCTGCATTTCCAGCAAGGGCTGCATCCATCTCAGCAGGGATATGCTACAGTTGAAGCCCCTTTTTAGAAGTATTCAAGCTATCTGGCTTTGAATAGGACATGGCCTTGCACAGTAATTTTGATATCCATCATCTGAGAGGGAGGGTTATGAGTAGCTCTTTACAAATAAACCTGTAGCATTCTTATTGAATATTTGCAGTAGACTTACAGCATGGTCTTTAGGGATTATCAAAAGTTGTTTTAAAGGTAATTCTTGAAGTCTAATGAGCTGAAAAAAACAGTATGTCCCTCTCTTCTCCCACTTTTTTCCCCTGCTTCACTCACCAGTCTACATTAACAATGCAAAGAGCCCTATTACTTAGACCTGGATTCATAGCTCATAAAAATATTTCTAAAGGTGCTTTAGTATTTTTATTCAACCAAAGAAGTGCCTAAAAAGATTGACTGCTAGTTGTTCAGAGCCACAGAATGATGGTTCTGCATAAAGATACATAGGATCCCATCTGATGCTCTGATGAGGTAGGCAACTTGCTTAATATAGTGCTATCTGTGCTCAGAGATGAAGCAGCTGATCCAGCTTGTTGGAATTTTAAGACCTCACTCAGGGCCTCTAAGAGGGAAGTTCAAGTGGATGAGCATTTCCACGTCAACTAGATCTGTTTTACTTGTTACTAGAATATACTTTTCTTTATTTTGAAGAAAATATGTTCAATTAGCTTTCACTAAAACCTGTTTTTCAGAGGTTCAGATAAAGAAAGGACAGTAGATTTGAATTGAAGTTTAGGGTTGGCAAGAAATGACTGACTAGTCTCACCCTGGTTCCTTAGGTAGAACTGTCAATTTTGATTTAGGCTGCATTGTTTAAAGCTGTGCAGAGATGAGATTGTGAATAATTAATGGCGAATGGATGAAGTAAATATGCATTCTTGAGAAGCTTCTTATCTGATGCAATAAATGCTAACATCCTGTGTTTCATTCTCCTGTCTCAGAATGATCCAGGTCTTGGAGCCGAGACCCTTGCCCAGCTCCAGCATGCCTGTGGATATGGCCATGCGAATTTGCATAGCCCATTCTCCACCGCTGAAGAGCTTCCTCGGCCCCCTCGAGGAATGCCAAAGAAACAACTTTGCCAACAGACTCAAACCTCTCAGGCCATGTCTTCATGTGAAATGTGACTCAGAAGATCAGAAGAGTGGCTGGAACCACTCGCCAGCCCGAGCCAAGAAGCGTGTTGTGTTTGCAGACTCCAAGGGACTGTCCCTGACGGTGATCCACACCTTCTCCGAGTTCCAGGAGCCCTCTGTGTGGGATCTGCAGTTTGACCTCTTAGGCATTAAGGACGTAACATCCAACTTAAAACTCCACGAGGAGAAAAACTTGATTCTGGGTTTCCCTCAGCCCTCAGCTGACTACCTGGACTTCAGGAACCGTCTGCAGATGAACCTGGTCTGCCTGGAGACATGCACCCTGCAAGAGAAGGTGCTGTCAGGCACTGTGAAAGTAAAAAATGTCAGCTTTGAAAAAAAGGTTCAGGTTCGTATTACATTCGATACGTGGAAGACCTACAAAGATGTTGAGTGTGTGTACATGAACAATGTTTACAGTGATTTTGAAAATGATACCTTCTCATTTACCATTGATTTCCCTCCTGCCACTTCCTCTGAAGAGAAGATAGAGTTTTGCATTTCTTACCAAAGTGGAGAACATACTTTCTGGGACAATAACGAGGGTCAGAATTACAAAATTGTACATGCAGAGTGGAAGCCTAATGGTGTTCAGAAAGAAGGCTGTGTAGATCTTCAGACCTCAAGAAGAGGACAAGAGAGAGAACCTGATCAGCTGGGCAGTCCAAGGTTGTCCAGGGGCCTCTTTCCCCGGTGGCAGAGCTTGGGTCGGATTGAAAGTTCATCACCATATTGGTGACCCACGCTACTGAGGAAGCACCCTGCCATTTGGCAACAGAACTGTGCCAGTTTTCTGGTTCACGTACTGCATGGGGAAACCACCTGGCAGGTTTTGTTTGCTGTCTGAACAAATCCAAGTTCATTAGACTGTGGGACTTGTTAAACCATTTTGTGCTCCTGAAGTTCTTAGCCAAACCTTATCCTTGGAGGGAAAGAAAACCAAGTTGCAACTCATGTGTATGCTATGTACTATAGGAATAGTTTGCCTTTATCTCAAGTTTATGCTGCTTTCTTCCTGCTGTCAGCTCTCCTGGGTCACGAGGAGGGAGACTTGCAAAGTAGTATGGAAGGCAATGGTGTCTCAGCAAGCTGTGTAACAGTGTGTGAGTATGTGCACAGGGATGGAAACAGAATGTCACAACTCATTTTGCACGATACTGTCAGGAGGCTTGCTGTGACCCTCTACATGCTTGTAGCAAAGGCAGATAGGGATGCATGGCAAAGACTTGTGGCTTCAGTACATGCTAAAAAACTTGGAGAGGATAGCGGAAAAGGGGGAAAACGGGAAGAGGTAGAATGTTCTACATAACTTGGAGATGTGCAATATTCTAATTACTTCTTTCCAAAGCTGCTTTTCTAAATCTCAGAGAAAGATGTATGGGATGAAAAGGAGACTAAAGAAAATGATGCAAAGTGAGTAGTAGAAGTGACCACTGCTTTAAGAAGGCATCTCTGTCCTTACTGTCTTTGTGAAGCCTTGCATTTGATATCAAATGTAACCTTGACTTCACCATCCTACTTATTTAGCAGGCAGATGGTTGCCTTTCAACATTAAAAGAAAAATGTGCCTTTGAAAAAAAATTTAAAGCCACCCTGAAAGGTCAAAAATAGGGTTAGGCAACAAAACAAAGCGATTTGTGAATTTCCTACTCTACAGTATCATTGGGTCATTCCACCCATCACCTGATCTAATCCTACAGCATCTGATGGTTCAGTATCCTGCTCCCAATTGCAACGTTGACTTTTCACAAGTAACATAGGCAAGGTCCTTCATATTGAAGACAGTGAATTAGCTGCACTTTGTGAGAAATAATTTCTTCAAAAGAGCAGGGTCGTTACTAGTTTTTTCTAAACTGAATATAGGCTTGCACATAGAAAACTCTTCTGGTTTATTTTACCTCATTTTTAAAAAGTTTATTTTTTTTTTAGACTTTAGTAAACTAATATATATTTTGTATCTGTGTGCTTATGATTTAGCTTTCTGAGCTGTCAAACTCTAAATGTTATCTGGGTTTCATGCAAGATTTGTGTGAGAAAGTGTCCAGTACATGCTCAGCAAGTTGTGAATGCTGGCACACCTTTTAGCTATACAGAAATGGTGTTAACATCAAAAAAGAAATCACATTTTTGTCCACAGCTAAGAAGTATAATAGCCTGAGTGTGAAGCTACTTGCAGTACAGCAAGATGTTAAATACTAAGGTGAAATAAGCTTCTTCCACTAATTGCACTTTTCCTTATGTAGCCTTTGCTGTTATGTGTAAACTAGCAATTTTAAGAATAAATTTTATTTTGATACATCTGGTTCTCACTGTGTCAGCTTAATCTATTTTCTCAGCTTCTGTAAAACAAACTTGGCTGTGATAAAAGGTACAACCAGTTTACTCTGTGCCATGGGATCTGCTAAAGCTGGCTGGGGTATGGCATCTCAGAAGCTGGTATTACCCTGAAAATGAAATCCAAGCTCTTCTCTAAATTGGAGATCCTCAAAAATATTCACCTTGCAAGTTGTATCATTTTAAAAAACACTACATCTGACTAAATTTACCTGGAATATTTTGCTTTGACAGATTTTGTCAAAAGTCTTGCTGTGCTGGGGGCAAGTCTGGCAGGAGTGCATCTTAATCTGAGGGCCAGACTTCCCTGCTGAGTTAGAGCATATGTGACGTGTGGATGGGTGCATCTAGACAGCAGCACTTAATGTTTTCTGGCTTGGTTTCACCTTAACTTGCCTGCTTGTGCTGCCTCCTGCAGCTATGCTGCTGTTTAGGGCAGTGGGAGGTTGTGTCCAGCAATCCACAGAAATGCCGTCAGTCCCAAAGGACTCCCTCCAAAATAAAGTGTCTGCCCCGAGCCAGCCATGCAGCTCTGATGCTGCAGTGTGGCCTCCCAGGCACTGAGAAGGGAGATAAGGGTGGGGGTGGCCCCAAGGGTGTGGGCAGAAGGCACCCCTACTCCTCCTCCGTGGCCATGGACAGCTGCACAGAGAGGGAATTCTCAGTACATTAACTCACTGACAAGATGCCGTTTAACTCGGTCTGCTGCATGCAAAATCAAGGGGTTCCAGCAAGAAATCCAGCTTTAATTGTGAAAAAGCAATTCCCAAAAGGCAGAAGACGTGAAGCTGTCAGCAATTTGCTGACTTGAGGAATTAATTTAGTGCTTCCACATGGCTGGACACAGACCCCATCTACCAATCTCAGACTCAGTTACTACGTGCACTGGGTCTTAGTGGGCAGGAGCTCTTACATACTGGACCACCAGGTCCCTGCTCTAGGGAAAAAAAAAAGAACTAAAGAGAAATTTGTTACTTAAATGGCTCGAAGGCTGCTCTGCCTCAATGTGAAATTTGGCTTCAACAAACCAGATGTAAGGCTACTGGGTAAAGCAGAAGCCCTCTAGCATGAGGAAAAGCAGCATTTCTTGTCCTCCAGCCAGGCTTTGAGACCAGCCAGCCCAACTGCCCTGCTCCTGACTGAGACATAAATCACTTAAAAATACCAGTAGACAGATTCCTTTGAGCAAGCCTTGGCTTTAAGCCAGCTGCTTTGCAAAGATGCCCTGTGAGGTCCTACTTGCCCAGCAGAGAGTCAATGTGATGCTGCAGTGTCGCTCAGCAGCTTCAAAGCCCTCCCTCAGCTGAAAGCAGAAATCCTCTGCCCTTTCTCCAGTCCCTACCAAAGCAACACAGTTTCACTCCTTCCTCTTTTAAAGCAGCTGGTGTTTAACCCTAAAGCTCACATCCATCAGAAAGGTAACAGGCTCCTGGAGGAAAGTATTAATAACATTAAGGTGTATTAACTGAGAAAAACACTAGTCTTGCAAATCTTTTTATCAACACTGAGAAAAACATCACTGTTGGAAAACTGTCTTAGCGTCTTAGATGCTGCCCTTTTGGACACATCTGTTCCAAAACCTGAAGGTAGAAAGCAGATGTGGTCCTTGAAGAAAAAGCTTGCAACCTTGAATTCTCTTAGGCAGTCACTTGTTCAGCTGCAGTGTAGGTCTGTATTTCCACACAAATGTGGCAGCAGTGAATAATTGGATTCACTCCTATACCTCTGCAGTGTCTGACTTTCAGTTATAGCCTAGGGGTGGCACAGTGCTTACAGACTCTATTCTGCAAACATGAGTGTTTCGAGTTGGGTTCCTAAGAGCTCTGTTCACTTCTGAGCAGCTAGAGCTAATTTTGCCATGCAAAATTAAATTAAAATTTGCTGGTTATTTTATATTAACAAAGATCTATCACCCTGGAAGATCAGTGTCTGAACATTTCCTGAGAACATAATTAGAATTTTCACGGGCAATTAGTGAATGTCTTTTTCTGCAGTTAAATATAGCTAAGCAAATCACAATTTAGATGGTAAATCTGGTCTGTTAATGGTAATGTGGTAGATGTTACGGTATTAAATATGCAATATGGTATTAAATAAAGCAACAACTCCCATCTCAGACACTTCTGAGATTTAAAATGAAATGTAATCAAGAATTAAATATTTCTGTGAGGCTAAAATAAAAGAGAGTAAGAATGTGCTAAATCCTCTTGAGAGGTCTCTGCTCCTGTTTCAAGAACCACCTGTACTTCAGCCTTTCCTGGCTGGCATTTGCTTCACCATTCTTACAGCCCTTCAGTGATGGTGGCTTCCAGTTGTTCTTTCTTTGTCTTAAGAGTCTCCTCAGGTCTTAGCCTGATTAAAATTAAGATCTTAGTTTCTTGTTTTATTCTGCATGGGCAAGAAAAAACACCTATTTCTTTCTTTTTACAATAGCCTGGAATGGCTTGAGAGCGAGGAACAGTTTTCTCTCCTCTCCCTACATCCCTTTTGTAGGCTATGTAACACTTCATTGCACTAAAATGAACATTTTGACCTTCCATCCTTGTTTGGAAAGAACCCGTTAGAGCTTTGAATTTTTCTTAATGCAGAAACATCACTCTCGACTGGCTCTGGCAAAAGCCTCGTGGTGTGGTCCTCAACGTCCCCAGTGAAAACTTAGCACAGCTCAGTACCCATTTTTCATTGCTCAACTGGCTTCATCTCTCTCATTCAGAAAGGCCTGGGGAATGCACAGCTCATTTCAGTGCTCCAGAGCCTGTCTGTGAAGCTCATGACAGCTGGGCAGATTGAATCACTGATGCACTTCACTGCCTATTTATTCTAACGATGGCATTTCCTCCATTAAAAGCATTTGTCTTTTTCCTGTTCCTCCTCCCTATATCACAAACTGCTCCTAACAGTCCAGCCTTTGTTTACCTCTTTTCTGGAGTAATCATTCACTCAGTGAGCTTTCCTTCCTTCTGCATGAAGTGCAGCAGTCTCTGCTCCAGTAACAAAATTCATGTGAGACAAAGAAATAGGTCTACAGGTTACTATATTGTAAAAAGAAATAAATGGGGAAGAATTAAATAAAATTATTTGCCTCAAAGGTGTTTTTGGGGAAAAACATCTGCTATCTCTTAATATTTCAGGTCATTGTAATATTTTATATGTTTTGGACCTGCAGCACTTCAAATCTTGCTTTCAGGAGCAGTATCAAAGTGGCTGTTGCTACAGACTTGGTGGCAATGAGAGTGTTAGGGCAATTCCACTCGCTTGCAAAAATGGAAAAACAAAACAAAAACCTTCACACAGCAAAACCCCTGCCCTAAATAGTGCCCTCATCCCTGAATCACACACAAAACAGTAGTTAACCATGAAGTCATATCTATGAAATTGTTATACCAAAAGCAAGTATCTCAGTTGTTTTTGTTTTTTTTAATGCCTCTTACTGATGCCCCTTTGAGAAAACAACATTTTAACAGATGAATTCAGTGTATGCAGCAAGCATCATTAACTGAAATCAGCAGAAGGTCAGGGTGAGGTGGTTTTTTTGTGTATGTCCTTTTGGTTTTGTTTGTGGTCTTTTAAGAGCTTTTCTTCACAGAGCTTTGTCTTTTTGTCCTGCCTTCTCACTCACAATCTCTCTCCAGTTTTCCTTGCCTGGAGCTAAACCAGTATTGAACAAGAAGACAGATAAATTCTCAAAGTGTCCAGCGTTACTTTGGCCCAAAAGTGAATAGAATTTATAGAGATAAACAACAGAATTTGTAGAGATATATCAACCCTCAAACACAAACCCATAACATACCAACAAAGCAAAAAAAACCAACCCAGTTCTTGTTCTCAATTTAAAGCTAATTACACACTGCAGGTCTATCAGGTGAGGTGCCAAGAATGCCATGGTGTCATGGTACAGCTCAGAGATCTTTGATGTGGCTCTGAGCACCAGAGCAAATCTACTGACCTCAGGAAAATAGACCTGTCCATAAACTCAGAGCTCATCCACAATCATCACCAGCCACCCCTCTTCTACCCATCAGAAACTCAGGTCACACCCTGATACAGCACAGAAACACACAGGAGCTGCAGAGTTGGATGGGGAGAGCTAAAGATGATTTTTGTGTTCAGATGACACAGTCATATGTCAAATATTGATACCCTTCAAACTCTCCACCTAGCAAAGGCAGGTAATGGAAGATTCCCCAGTATTTTCTGCTCCACTTTCTTGGAGCAGTCACCTTCTTCCACAGCCCAAACCAGCCTGTGGTCTCTGTGTCTGTAACTATCACCTCAGCAGCTGCACCATCAAAAGCATTTCCCTTTGCTCTGCATTGGGAAGTCAGTTAAGTCAAGAAAGAAGTCAGAAAAGTTAACTTCCAAACCACCCTCCTCAGCCCTAGAGTTTCTTTTCTTTTCCTATCAGGCTGTAATAATCCCCCTTTTCTTACCTGCCATGATCTTTTGAAGGACCATGGTTGTCTGAATTTCTGGCAAATATCACTTTCAGAGGTCTGTCCTCATCTTTGCTCAGGAAGGACAGCTGGCAGGATATAATCACAGTACAAAGGAACTGTCTGCTGGTGCAAAGGGAACCTCAGCCACTGACACAGGCTGAATTAGGATCACTCACAGCTCCAAAGCAGAAAAACTAAGAGCCACTTCCAGTAGCAGGAGATGGAAATGATGCTTTAGGGATAGCTGCTAGTGTTGAATCTAATTTCCTGCAAGCCTGATGTCATGCTGGGGGTGGTGGGTGAGTGCTGCACTGGCAGCACCCGAGAAAATGGGCATAGCAGGGGCTGCTGGTATGGCACACACGGTGGTTATTTGCTAAATAACCAGATTACATTCCTTCTCCTCCAAATCAAACCTTCATCATGTTGAAGGAAAACAAAAGGGATGTTTCACAGGCACCTGTCTCTGCATCCTGGGACCAGTTGCCCAACTTTGAGCATTGAATCATGGTGAAAGCGTGGGGTCCAGTCATCAAGAGAGAAGCAGCTGGGGCTGTGCTGAAAGCAGTGCAGACCCTGCTGGAGTAAAAGCTGTGGCACAGAGCATCTCTACTCAGCTGGAAGAGAGCAATCAGGCACCAGACTATATAATAAGATTCTGCTCCCCTACAACAAACCCATGAGCAGCTGAATACCGAAGAACTCAACTCCAATATTCATTTTAGCTAGTAATCAGGAAAAAATAGTATTTTTTTATTTTCGGTGGACCGCAAATGTCTATTATTGTATTATTATTTTCGGGACTGGTTACATAAATAGCATTGCATTTTATTCTGTACAGTGAAAAATATGCTACCTCAAATATAGTCTGTAATACAAATGCTACCAGTGTACATCCTGGGCATGTGCAAGTTAAGGTGTCGTGTAGCTACAGCCTCAAGCAGCTGACTGACAGAGAAGGTCGTGCTGGATTTCTACCCCGCATGCTAACAGTCAATATTCAGAAAGGAAAAAAATATAGGGATGAAAAGTGTTTTTGAGATCACATCCTGCTAGCTGGTTATTAGAACTCCCATCTTATTCCTGCCAGGAGAACGCCCAGGGCGGGGTCGTGGTGGCTGTGAAGTCGTTCACCCTGCAGCCCTGCAGTTTTTCTTGTCTCTTTGGTAGTATGGGAAAGAATTGCTTTCTGTCAGCATGGCAGTGATGAAGAGCCACAGAATCAAAGAGAGGTGATTCTGAATCACAGAATCACAAAGAGAAATCTGTGTAGTCATTTTATATAACAAGTCACCTTTCCTAAAAGCTCATTAGAAAGGGAAAATTCTACCCTTTAGGAGCTATGGTTCAGAGGTATGTACTGAGGCCTTCTTCAGCCACTGGTGAGCATATTGCAATGCCTTTGGAATAATTACAAGGAATAATTAGGCAGAGACATATATTTATAGTTAATTATCATGTTAGGGCAGCAAGAGCAGAGTGAATTGCAAATGCAAAATGTTGCCCCCCTTCCTTTCCATATGGATTATATTAGCCCCTCTGGGGTTTGCTTATTCCTCTTGGGAGCCTTTTCAAAGACTTCTTGGCTCTGAGATTTAGTGCCTGGCCTTGCTGATGTGCAGAATTAAAAGTGAAAAATGTATTTGCACCCTTCTGCTTCTAGATTAGCAATAGAGAAAATGGTCCTTGACCTGCACATGAAGCCAGAAGGGCTCAAGGGACACAGCTGCAGTGGGAGCAGAGTGGGGAGAAAAAAGCCCATTGCAGGGCAGCCTGGAGGATTGGAGGCAGAAATCCCTCTGGAGCTGCAGGAGCAACTGGAGGAGAGGAAAGCTGTGGATAAAAGCCCTGTCAAGTGTTCACTGCTGGCATGGAGAAGTGTTATCTCAGGAGACAAGAGAAGAGTGGTTTTGTCTATGGGAAAGGATTGGGTGGCATCTTTACTGATATCTGCAGTTAGCCATCAAATGGTTTGAGGGAAGAGTAAACCCCGTGATTTTCACTGGATGTTTCTGATGTACGAAACTAAAAATCTTTAATTAAAACAATAAAGAGAGTAAGAAGAGTGTTTTTCAGTGGAACATTATTAACAGCTCTTGTGTTTGCTTTTTGAAGTGGCCAACAGATAGTTTCCAGACACCATTCCACCTATTTTCCAATTTGTCTTGTTTACAGAATATTTTTAAATTCTCAAGGCATAACTATTAAAGAAGTACTTACAAAAAAAAGTTTCTCATTACATTTTCGAAGGATTTTCTCTGACAACAGGGTTACCACACCACCCTTGCCTTACTAGAAACCAGAATAAATTTCTAGTATTTTAAACTATTTTTATACTGTTCTTTTAGTAAATAGAGCAGTGTCATTCACAGGTGCATAACCTGAAGCTTAGGTGCCAGAGGCTTATTTGTCACAGGTTTAAAATATACTTGGGACAGTGGTGGGGTTTTTTTCATCTATGGTTTCAATTTTTGTCAGAGCAATTTCTTGCTTTTCCTGCTCTGAGTCACAAGTTTGTGAGAACAGAAAGCAGCTCCTGAAGTGATTTACATCAGGGTTTATTTGTGTGCCTTTCCAGAGACAAATCTGCACAGTGGCTTGGGATGCATTCTGTCTCAGCTGAAGTTCTGGCCTCCCACAAATAACCTTTCCTGCTACTGTGAATGTGGGGGTTTGTGACTACCCTGCTGAGGGAGAAGTGTCAGTGGGGCAGTTCCTTTAAAACCCGTGCCAGTCCTGCTGGAAGTGACTTTTCCCCCGTGTTCAAGCATCTTTTGTTCTCCAAAGGGCATCCCTTTTCAACACCCACATGATTTCTTGGACAGTTTGGGTTTTCCTTCACATAATGGTGCAAATTAAGTGTCTGTGGCCTTCAGTAAAACTGGGATGTGTGTGACTGCCTCTCAAACTGGCGAGAAGCACAGCAGTGGAAAGGGACAGCTGGTGGATGGAGTCCCTGGATGTTTTCCACCATCCGGCCGTCAGTGCTTGCCACAGCTCCTCACTTCCCACGCCAGCTGCCAAGAGAGCCCAGTCAGCTCCAGACACAGGGGAAGGGGAAGACTGAGCTACTCAGGGCTGGGATGCAGCTCAGTGCTTCTAGAGGAAATATCCCTCTGCTCTGAGGAGATGCTGAAATAGTTGTACTGCCAGCATCTGCTTCCTCTTAGACATCTATTTTGCTCCTACGTTTGACAGATGGACCAGTGAAGGGGAGATGAGTGCTGAGAGCCTCCTGCTAATTTCACTGATTTGGGAACAAAACTGAGAAATACATATATTTTTATCTCTCATTTCTTTCACAGGCGTTCTACCTCTTCATTCAGCAAGGCCAGAGCTCCAAATCAGTCTTGGATTTTGTTCAGCAAGGAGTGAAGATGGAGGTGTGGCTGATCCAAACTATTTCACCTGCTTTCATGTTTCTGCAGGCCTTGATATTTCAAACACAATTAAAAATATATTAGTGGTGCAAAGACTGTTTCTGAATAGAAGGAGCTATTTTTTCAATACCCAGCTGAATTCCCAATTCTATTCTGAACCTGCAGTAAACAGTTAAGATTTCTCTTGGGTAGCTCTCAGTTCTGTTGGTCAGGTGACACAGTAATTCTGCTATTGTGCTTGTCCCTGTTCTTGGGCTTCCTGCAATTTTTCCTGTCATACATCCTCAATTCCCAAACTTGCTGTGGATCTATTCTCACCTCCTGCCCTGCCTGAGATTCGCAGGCTGTGTGTGCTGGTGTGAATCAGCAGTAATTACACTTCATTTGGAGGAAAGAGTGCTGAAGGAGTTGGAGGTGATTCAGCAGAACATTTTATTGGCAATATCTCTCTGGAAATCACCACACCTGAGTCCTCAGGCCGAGGGCTCCACAATCACAGAGCATTGTGTACTAGACAGCCATCCTAAAGGCTTTCTGCAGCAGGCTGAAATTTGCTATCCCATTATGCTCAGAGTGCCAATCAAAGCACCACGGCAGGGCAGGGACAGTGCCTGAGTGCTGTGAGCGCTTTCCCATTTGTTCTGCGTGTCAAACCTTCTCTTGATTCTCACAAAACGCAGCGCTGCAGTCAGAAGTCATTTGAATCTGATGAGTCAGAGCACACACTATTATTCTGGCACAACTGAGGCACTAGCAATTAAACCTTATTCTGCTGCTGTTCTGCCCTTTTAATCACTGCCAGTTCTTGTGTGTTCCTGGTTTATTGGTTGCCTTGAAGGGGCTGGAGGCAGACAGCTGAGCAGGTATCACAGGGATGTGCCATGCTGATGTCAGTCTAATGCAGAGATAAAATCCACTGTCTGATCAAAAAATGATTGGATTGATGCAATGAATCCACCACGGGGTTATGTTGCCACATTCATTAAAACAAGAGCAAAATAACATTGGATACCAATATCATAAAAAGAACCAGCAGTTAATTGAGTGATTGGCTTAGTTAATTTTTGTTATAAATTACAGTAATTAGCAGTGTAAACCAAAGTTGAAGTAATTTCTTCCAAAATGTAACCATTTCTAATTTCTTTTTGACACTGTGTGGCTGGGAATAGCTCTTTATTGAACCCTCACTGGGCTGGGCTCACAGAGCAGGCTGTTCTGTGTCACTCTGCATGCTCCTCTCCAACCCTGGCTGTGGCATCTTCCCTTCTGGTCCCCCCTTCCAAACAAAGCCTAGGAATTACATGATACACGTACAAGACAAGTCAATAAAGGGTCAACACAAGAACAAGAGACTCCTGGTTTGTGGCTTAAGACATGCAATGCTTTGCATATTTTTCCTGTAAGTATTTTGCAGCAATGACATGCTGTGCTCACAGTGCTTTATAAGGCCAAGGCAAGATGATCTTTCCTTGTCTCCTAAATATATTACCCTGAACAGCATTTGCAGATGCTAACAAAGACAGTATATTTTATGGATGTTCTGATTTTACAAAACCACATTTCATTCTTTGTTCATTCAGTATATTCTCCAAACGTTCTCTTTAACACTGACATCATTTTGAACACAGGTCAGAACAGAAGTACTGGGGGTTTAATGTCAGCAGAAGAGACTGTCTGAAGGCCAAGTAGGGAAAGATGTGAGTGGAATGAGAGCACTGTGGCCATGCAGGGTGGGGAGGGTCACACTCTAGAGCAGATGTAAAAGCTGCTAAGCCTATTACCGGATCTTAAACATGCAACAATTTTTCCCTAAATTCAAAACTGAGACTTCTCTTCCTAAGGGGAAACAAGGCATTTCAGGAATAATTCTGTGAAAGCTACGTGGTTGTGGAAACCATTGAAGTTAGCCAATATGAAAGTCTTGCTCCTCTCAATAACTTATTTTGCATTTTACTAAACTGTACTTTAAATTTTTCTCTTAATTCACGGCTGCCAAATGCTTTGGTGCTTTTGGTTTTCTCTCTTTTTCCTAAAAGCCTGAATTAAAGCCTTCCCATCTCATTTCAAGATTCCCATTTCTGTCAAATAAAACGAACAGAAAGAGGGATATAAAGATAACAGAGAGACACTAAGATTAAATGGAAATGGGATTTTGGTAGCTTGGCTCTGGCAACCACTTCAGGGCTGGCTCTTCACTGACACAACACCTGGATAATTCAGATGGCAGCCTCGCCTGGTGGAGCACAGGCTGGGGGGATCCTGCAGCCCCTGGTGTCCAACACCCTCAGTTTCAGATTGTCACCAGCTGCCTCAACACCAGTACCACACACTCAGTTTGATTCCTTTTCAAATCTGAGAAAACGAAGAAATATTTTCTAGAAGCATCTCCACGTGCTAATGTTCCCTTTGGATCTAAGTGAAAATGCTTGGAAACAACATTTTCAGGGTATTGCACTATGGATTATAGTCAAAAAGCTTCCTTGCATACAATAAACAACAAAAAAGGAACATATCTGAAACAGTCTACTGTTTAAAGTATTAGCCTGGCTTGCCTTGCCCCATGAACACTTAAGTATTTTTAAATTGCCATTGGATAAAAGGCACAAGCAATTCCTGAAGATGTCCAGGGGAAATGTATTCCTCCACTTATCTGCAACAGGAGAAGAATGTCAGAATGCCTCTCTCAAATGCATGCAGTATTTGCCTTTTCCAGAAAAGAAAAACCAGACCAAATTTCTTCGTATGGTTTTGCAGAGTTCCTATACAGTTCTTAGCTGTGAAAAGTTAAATTTTTTTCCAAGTATGTATAGATTTATTGAGCATTTAACAATGGCTAGAAAGAGCCAAGACTGAAGGATGTGTCTAAGCTCTTGATAAATACCTTGTTTAGAGGTAGATGAGATGCCACAAAATATTTTCCCTAATAGGAAATAAAACACAGTCATCTGTTCCAATTGCAGTGATGCTGATGCAGCAAAATTTGTATTCATCAAGTCACTTTATCAGAGGGTACCATGAGGACATGACCACATCTCCAAGGAGATCCCACAGCAGATCACATTTAAACAATGGTTCAGCTTCATTTTCAATGAACAGGTTTTGCTTTTTAATTTAAAAATGAGACATGATCTTGCTCAAGGTGTGGAATAATGAGGCTCTGCCTGCAGCTGCTGCCTCTGTTATGGAGCTCATAACAGAAAGGGTTTCATGCCCACAGCTTTGCCTACTTTTGGTTAAAGATCTCCTTTTTAGAGAGCTGACTGCAAAGGTGAACACAGGATGTTCTTATAGCCTCATTTACATTTATTTTATATCATGATTCTTCATCCAGGCTATCCCACCTCCCCCTTTTTTTCTGAATAATTGAGCAGTGAGTGTACAGCAGATTCGGGTGATGAAGAAGGAATATCTCAGGAAAAGATTGTGCTCCCAGTAGCTCCCCAGGGAGGCTGAAGGGAATTAAAGTGCACAAAATCATGTTTGCACCTTCTGGGTCTGGGCACAGGGTGAGAAGAGCTCAGCTCAGCCAGGAGCTGCTCTCGTTCATCGTGGCTTTGGGTGGGCTCAGGGTGGGCTGCCCTGAGTCACAAGTTCTTGGTCCACAGAGCACTTTGGCCTGATTCCATTTCTTGTTCTCCAGACCTTTCCTGAGCTCAGTCTGACTCTGATTTACACGTGGGACCACAGGGGCAGTGCTGCCTGGCAGACTCTTGGGCACCACAGCCTCATTAATCCTTCACAAACAGAGCAGGAAAAGGAGCTGTGGTGTGCATCTTCTGCCAGGCCACTTTATGGCACAAAAACTACTAAACCCCCAAAACATGCAGGGTCAGGCTGGGGGTTAAAAAGCACAGATATGAAGAGTATGAGAAGGACCCACAATTTTAACTTATTGCAGAGTCAGAAGACAGATGTAGCTGTAGCCTTAAACCTCTGAAAAGTGAAGGGTATGAGGCCTCTTAGTCTGCCCTCTGGACTCTGTGTGCTTTTGGGATCTAGCAATCTCCAATATATCTCCCAGAACCTGGAACTAAATGAACCCTAAAAAAAAATACGAGAGCAATTAAAGAGGTGAGGAGAAAGAAGTGCCAGAGGTATCCTTTCCTACCCCCAGCCCACCAGCCATGCTCAGGGGGAGATTTCCCTTGCTGGAGCTGCATCGAAGACACTTTGTCCTGGCCTTGATTTCCATGAGAAGTATTCCACATGCCCATGCCAGAGCTTGGCCCCAGGCTTACATTCCTACTGTCAGAAGGTACTCATGCTCAACACAACTTGAATCCAACAACCTGCAAACCATAGACAGTTCTAAACTAAAACAGGGTAGATTTAGACTGCATAAAAGGAAGAAATTTTTATGATGAGAGTGGTGAAACACTGGATCAGGTTCCACAGAGAGGGCAGTTGTCACTGCCCCCAGAGGTATTAAAAAGATGTGGACACTGGTTGGTAAGTGGTTTAGTGGTGGACTAGACAGTGTCATGGTTATGGTTGGACTCAATCACCTTCATGGTCATTTCCAATTCATGAGTGATTCTATGATTACCCTTGAAATCCATTGTAGATGGTGAGTCCTGACTGTTCCTCATGCTCTCCTCCCCTTCCAAAAGATTCCCTTGCACATCCCTCAGCTCAGTCAGTGCACACGAGTCCAAACTCTTCCTCCGCTCCTTTGGATGCCAGAAAACAAACAAAAAAGAATTCCAAAACCAACGTTTCTTTTAATAAGGGAGAGAGCTCATGTGAAGGCAATATGCTGTGCTGTAAGGAACACTCATTCTCTCCTCAGGACCAGTGAGACAGCAGCATTCAAAAAATGCTTTTTTACAGCCCTGTGCTGGCCTCATTGCTTCTTGAGAAACATCTTTCTGGGTAGCTCTCTGAAGAGTTCATTATTCCACCCAGTGATTTCAATTTATTCCATCTAAAGCAGTTATATTTAGAAAAGTTGCAGTCAAAACCATATGATGCCATCATTGATTTATGTGCACAGCAGCAACAATGAATAATAAAGTTAAAAAGCAGTAAGAGAGGTCTAGCAGATG
Source organism: Brachypodius melanocephalos (assembly GCA_013398615.1). Classification (NCBI taxonomy): domain Eukaryota; kingdom Metazoa; phylum Chordata; class Aves; order Passeriformes; family Pycnonotidae; genus Brachypodius; species Brachypodius melanocephalos. The sequence continues at coordinate 2,270,356 of VZSR01000257.1, read as the reverse complement.
GGCAAAACACAAAAATAAACGTTCTGACAAAACCACAGATTCAGCAAACCACCAAACCCAGCAAATTCTTGGGAGTTTTATTTGGGTTAACTAAGTAAATCTGATAAGAATGTTGTTACACTATCATAATTTTAAGGGACAGAACATGGCCAAGGACAGTGGAATATAATCTGGATATCAGAGGATGAGGATATCAGAGAGAAAATGCAGAATGCACTGTAGCTCAGCTGCACTCTGCCCCCATCACATAAACATATAAATCTTGCTAGAAGAGCTGCCCTTTCCCACAATCCATGCCACTAAAACCAGATGCAGGAATGGTATTTGTGTACTCAAAGTCCTCAGCTACTGTTCCTCACATCATGCCTCCCCATTTTGCATGAAATTTCTTTTATTTCAGGAAACTGGGCTCAAACTCAGGGAAAAAGTACAATAATGCAAGTGTATGAAAAGCCATCTGAGCCATCTTAATGGGACATGTAAATTTGGCAAACAACTTCTCATTAACAAAGTTTTAGCTCAACTGGGTTCCTGTGTCCTGCACCAGGATAGGAAATATTGGTTTAATGATACTTTTGTATTGGGGAATGTGGCTTCACTGCCACTGAGGAATCCAGTGCCATTGCCCAGGAGTGCCTTGGGTGAAGATCCTGAAGCTCAGCAACTCCCTTATTTCCCATATTTGAGAGCTTTGAACTTGCTCACAGATGGCTAACCCCTCCTTTTGATCAGAAAAAGACAGTCACAGGCTTTATTCTGTGATAATAAAAGATGATTTTTAAGTGGACAGCCCTGCTGCACAATCCATTGCCACTTGAAAATGAAATGGAAAGATTGTGAGGAGCGTGGTTTTCTTGTATACACGGCTTCTGTAGAGAACTAACATTTAATTACATCTTTTTGTGCTAAGGAGATCTGAAAGCAGCTTCCAACTGCAATTATAACCTGTGGATGGCAGAACATATTTCCAGAGACAATAATCTGTTCCGGGCAGATAATGAGATTTACACGGCCTGAGACCAAGATTGAAGTTTAGAAACACTTAAGAGAAATAATTTCTAGCATGATGATTTCTCAACAGCTCTAGGACAACCCAGCTGTAAGGTGCATCTGCCCTGCCATCCTGCATTGCCTTTATGTTTCCTGCCTTCTGCTGGAGCTGTGGAATCAGTGGCAGGAGCAGGATCCTGTCAAGCACAGCTGCAAACCAGGCTCTGCTCAGCCGCACTCAGTTTGGGCTTTGGTTACAGCAGTGCTTTGGAACCATGTGCAATCCCAGCCCTTCTTTGAGTGCTGTAAATGAATATCCTGGTTTGTGCAGCAGCAGCAGCAGCTCAGGAGGATGGGAAGATGGTGTGCTCACCCTCCAGCCCTGCCTGGTGCCCAGAGCTTGCAGCCTGGAGCCCTGTGCCCAGCCAGGCACCCCCAGCCTGGGGCAGAAACCCTCTGGGAGCAGGGCTGGAGGAGCTGCCTGTGTGCTGCCAGCTGTGATCTCTGGCACTGAGCAAACCTTCCAATGTCAAAACTCACAATGAACAGAGCGTTATAAAAATATATGGTATGCAACACCATATTTCTGATATTTTTAATCAGAAACAAAAGCTGAATACTGTACAAATGAGGAAATTTTGGTCACAGGAGACTGCAGAGCAGTTTTCTCAAATATGGATTTGCTGGCTGTCTCAGTCTATCAATTCAACGTTGTCTAAATTAGGAGGGATTTATCTAAACAAAGCACGGTCTCTAAGGTGCTGTTTATGGTCTGTCTGGTATAAATATTTATGATCATTCTAAAATTAGTGATTATTCTAAAGCATTGTTTAATACAGCTCCTGACAGTCTCTATGGTACATATACAGTTCTGTTTCTTATGAGAGAAACGGAGGCAACAGAGAAACCCACTGAAAATGGAAATTCTGCTGCAATGGTGGCTGATCAATGGAGGGTCCTTCTCAGCTGTGAACTGCAGACTCTGCTGTCTGAGAAGAATTCCCTCCTACACACTTCTCCCCAGGGCATGCAGTCCTTTTCCCACGTGCCCATGCAATCCTATCCATGGCACAGGAATATTTATAGGAACAGGGGGCTGGGAGGAAGTGCTGGAGCTGCTGCCATAGAACACGTGTGATCACACGGGGTGCATCTGCTTACTCAGATCTGGTGTCAGAATGAGAATTCATGTCCAGAAATAAAAATAACCTGAGTTCAGGCTGAGTTCAACAACCTGAGGTGGAATATTAGCAGTTATCAATCTTCCTGGGAGGTGAGGCGTTTTTCAAGTTCCCACTAAAGAGGGAAGAAACCAGAATAAAAGGCTGCTTTATGTTGAGGGGCACGGTGCTCACACTGACGTGACTCACACTCACTGCTCGTGACTCCAGTGGGTTTTTATGAGCCATGACTGCAGCATCTTTCAGCAGGATCCCCTTGAGTCACTGGCCTGGCTATTACAGATCCACAGATCCCTGGAACCTGAGCAAGTTTATGGAATAGATTGTTCCTGTTCTTGTGCTGCGTTATGAATTCTAAAGTGCAACTGTGGGTAGGCTGTCAATTCATTTCTATCTTAATCTCTCTTTTGAATAACAAAGCTGTATTAAAAAAATTGTAAGTAAAATCTGCTCTTAGTATAGAGTCACCAAATAAGAATAATAAATGACTGGAAGTTATTATGAACTTCCAAGTCCCTCACCAAATTCAGTCATCCAAGCAGTGTTGCTCCTTCCTCTGCCTCTTTTCACCCCCATTCTCCTGCCTTGTTACACAGCTAGGAACACGGATTTCAGCAAGAGTTAAGCAAGTTTCCTATGGTCCTCCACTTGAATCGCTTCAGCAAATCTCAAACAGAAAAAAATTTAAATTCATTTATGACAATTTACCAGGAAGATGGAAAACTGGCAAACTGTAAAGAGGACAACCCACTTCTATAATTCAATCTGCACGAGCTGACAAGATGAATGATTAAAGCACTTTTGCAAATGGGAATGAATTTGTCCAAACTGGGAGAAGCCAGGCAGTAGCAATTAAAAGGGAAAGAAATGGGTTCTAAAAAGAATTTGAGATCACAGGGAATAATTAACTGCAAATTGTATTATTGTTGATAAATACCTGATAGTTGTGGTGAGAAGGACAGAAGAACGAGCCAGACTCTTCTCTGCAGTGACAGGACTGTGGCAGGACCAGAGGCAATGGACAAAACCTGAAACGTAGAAAATTCCCCTTACACATAAGAAAACACTTTTTCTTACACTGGGGTGTAGTGAAACATTGAAGCAGGTTACCCAGAGAGATTTTGGAGTATCCATCCTCGAAGATATTCAAAGCTGGACCAGGCAGGGCCCTGGACACCAGCCCTGGCTGCAGCTGCTCTGAGCAGAGGGCTTGGACTGACAGCTTCCAGGGGTCCCTGCCAACATCACTTCTTGTGATCCTTCAGTAGCCACAGAGACCAGAAATATGAGAATAGACAGACCAGGAACTCATCCATGGGACAAGATTCAAGAAATGGGAGTGATAATAAATCCTTGAAGTTAATTGCAGAGCTTTGACCATTTGACTTGCTGGAGCAATTTGCTAAGGACTGTTGTGAACATTCCAACAATACCAACTTTAAAATCAAATTAGACTTTGTTCTAAATGTAGTGATAGGACAAGGGGGAATGACTTTAAACAGGAAGAGGGTCTTTTAGTTAGCGGTCTATTCTATATAAAGCATATTCTTATACTTCATAAAACACATTCCTGAATGGGACCTGTGTTCCAGTGAATTTAAGTATCTTGGTGTATCTTTCAGCCCGTGACTTTCATTACATTCTTGTGGCCTCAGAAAATTGAAAAAATGCAGAATATATTGTGTTGATTAGCATTGTCGCCAGGTAAAAAAATCCTACAGTGAGAAGAGCAGTGGGTATGCTTTTTGAATATCATAAATACATGTTTAAAGAAATAAAAACACCCTTGAAAAAGAAAATATAGCAAAAGAAGGCCCTATACAGGCAATATTTCTCCCTGTGTTGCCCTGCAGGATTTGTCTTTGTAGGGAGAAAATATTGGTGTATCTCTTGGGCTGTGGGGTTTTATTTTAAAAGGTTTTAAGAAAAAATCTCCCAAAGTCCAGCTGTAACCACGATGCCCAACTTCGGTAACACTTGTAAATTTGTGGGAGACGTGCCTGCTTCCTTCTGGCTGCAGAGGATGATCAGGACGATCGATGGGCACAGAACTGGAGCTCACAGAGACCCTTTGTGTGCCAGGCTAGCTCAGAGCAGGTGAGCAGCAGCTTCCAGCTCTCTGTGTCACTGGGACAGCTGCCAGTGCATGCACAGTGTGCCACCAGAGCAGAGCCCCTGAAGAGCCTGCTGCACTTCAAATATTTATCTTGTGGAGAGCACACCGATTGTGTCTGGGCAGCCCTTTTGTCCACCTAGAGTGTGCTGCAAAAAATTCAGCTTGCAGCGCCCATTTTGCTGCATGTGAAAAGCAGAACATCCTTCCCATCCTTCCCTTTGACTGTGGCAATTTTCAGAAGGGAAGGTGGTCCAGCCTGTCAGCATCTTCTGTGGGATGGCTGGGTAGTGACAGCCTGGGCTCCACCCTGGCGTGGGACACACCAAGAGAGAGCTGGGGGCTGCTTTTCACACCCTTCTGTCGGGCAGCCAGACCAAATCCCTTCAGACACAAAGAGGGCATTTTTAGAATAACTAATGCTCAGTCAGTGACAAGCTGGACAAAGTGATGCGTTTCAGAAAATTGATGCTCGGGAAGGAAGATTGGAGATATCAGGGAAAGAGGGTTCTCAGCTTTACAGAGCCATATTAAATACGTGCTAAATCTTTTCAAAATGGAAAGAAGTAAAAGTAAGTTGCCTAAAACCACCAAGTATGTTGGACCTTTCTTTCCTATAAGCAAAATCTTAGAGCTGAGCTGAGGGCTCCCTCATATGAAAAGAAAAGATCTCACTCCCTCTGGTACATGATTCCTGTCTAGATGTGGGGAAGATGCCATTTGGAATCCATGTGATTCCAGCCTTTACCCTGCTCAAGATACTGCCCACGAGGTGGGAATTCATGGCAGATCCACCTCCCCACAAAAAGCAAAGCTGTGCATTGCCAATGCCTTGGAGCACTCTGGAGCAGATCTTGGAATCGCAAGAACCAGGGCTCAGGAATGGCCCAGGCATCCCACCAGCCTTCCCCTCCAGCCTTCAACTCAGCTTTGTTTGACGGAAAACCAAACAAAGATATCCTGCAGGCACAAAGAGAGATATAAGGAAGGTTTCTCACCCAGATCCCTCCCTCCCCACCCCCGAGCAGAGCCACTGGAGAGGCTGCAGCCTCTGGTGCAAGAGTGCAGAAAGGGCACAGCTCGCACCCTCACATGAGCAGATTTCTAAATACCCCCTGGGAGTAAATGAAATACCAACATTATTTGCTGGGACTGGTGCTTTGTTTAAGCGATTCACCCACAGAGTTCGTTTCGTAAAAGAAAAGCAAATAAGCGCTGCCATTTCTTTTTTAATGTGAATCTGATGATGGGCAGAGCCTGTTCCAGTTTCCTGGGCTGCTGAACAGTGCCTAACACAGAGTTAAAAGAGTACCTCACGACTTGTACAAAATAATTTGTTGGTGCTCTTTTAACATTTTTCATTCCTCCATGGAGAGGAAAGGAGCTAAGAGGAGATGAAAAAGAATTGCTAACTTATGTTTGCTGGTTTTTAAAAAAATGCACCAGCATCTTACAATCCATTTAGGATGAAGCCATTCAAATTTTATACAAAAAAGTTCCATTTAAACCCTAGGGGAGATGAATTTTTTTTGATCAGCCTCCATGTGTTTACTAATGTGCAGATATCTAAAAATATGTATTTTCCAATCAGCGGTTACCCAAGCTTAATAGATCAAACAGAAACTGCAATGCCTGTTAAAATTTAACAGTCACCTTCCAGCTTGTGTGGCTGCAGACTCTGAAACCATGGCCAGAATCAAGTGGGAGTTCTCTGGGACTCACCTGATTTGAGCAGGTTAGAGGGTGACCTTTGAAGGACTGCCAATACAAATGATCCTTCCTGATAACAGCTGCCTTGAACATGATGAAACGGCTCTTGGCTCCGATTCACTACAAAAATCTGTCCCCTTTGAGCACCTTTCAAGTTAAAAAAGCCCCCACAAAAACAATCAACAAAAACCCCATGGAATCTCAATGAAAGGTTTACTCCAGTGGTGGGTGTAGAGTGGACCTGAAGTGGGATTGCCAAAGCACTTTTCATGTTTTACTAAATAATGGTATTTACTGTGTAGTGATGCTAATTAACGAGTGTCTGATGTGCAGACTTCACCATGGCACTTCACAATCAACAGCAGAGTCTTTTCTCATTTAGTTTGGATGTGCAGCTGAAATCAGACCTCTGCTTCAGCTCTCCTAGGATGAATTTAGGGCAATGAAGGTTTTTCACAAAAACAGATCTGCTTGCTGGAGCTGGCATGGAAAGGCACTGGTGCTCTCATTCCCTCTTCTCCCTCCTTTTCCCAATACCATTTTTTAGTGTGCAGTTTGTGCTGAAAGTGCCACAGAGCCCAGATGTAGACAACTACAGCTATGCAATAGAGAATTTCAGTCCTCCCTGAGCTTCAAAAGTCTCTTTTAGGTTTCTTTGACAAAGGGGAACCTGAACGTGCCCTGTACATATCTTGCTTTGCATCTGGGAAGGTGAAGGGAAACATTAGGTACATCTTTTTGGTCCACTTTTCTTATTATTTCTTTCAATACGCAGATTTAAGAAGGTTTTGTCTGGAAGCTCAGTACAACCGTGTATCCTCATTTGTGGCATGATTTCCTAAACTTCTGGAGGCTGATCCTCCTGCTTCAGGAAAAGGAGCAAGGTCCAGGCCCTTGGCAGTTTTCCTGTGTGCCCTGTGTGCTTCCCCTCCATCCCCATCCTGACCCACTTTGGATAACCCCAAGGCATGTCACCATTGCCTTGGGCTTTGTTTTTTCACAAACGCCACTCCAGATTGGCCTTTCAAAAAACAATCCCCCTGATAGTTTCTCTTTAATGCCAGCGTTTTAAGAAGTTATTTGTTGCCACAGTGAGTGTCAGTATTCACCCCATCTATGCACTTTGACACAGATCTCTCCTGCCATCCTATTAGCAAAGTATTATCACATTTAAATCCAATTATCGTCCGTTCAAAAGACAGTCAGCAGTGAAAGCTCTTCTGTGGTTTTTGAGGCTCTAAAGGAGTGTCACCGGTTGAACTTTATGTTTGTTTATTTTTTTGTACTTAGGTGCTGACTTTATTTCCAGGACTGAGAGCACAGATACCTCCAGCTCAGGCACAGGGTCCCTGGGCAATGTTGCTGGGATCTCTGGTGCCCTGCAGCAAATTTCAGACACTGGTGGAGATGCCACGGAGCAAACTTCCAGCAGAATGAATCTCTGCTTTCAGTAAAATTAATGCTCCCACCAAATTGTGTTAACACATACACAGTGCTTCAATTCCATCTGCCTGGTTCAAAAACGTGTATACTTGGATTTTAGGATATGACACTCAAAGGGCTGATGTAGTAGGCATGTAAGGAGGTGGTAACAAAGCTGTAAGCTTTTGTTGTGACCTCTGCAGCAGAAAGCAGAGATGACTTGTCTGGTTGTGGGAGAAATACAACTCCTGACAAAATCCTGTGCCATATATGAACTGCATGAAATGGTTCTGCAATGTGAGAGCCTTCTTTTTCTTGATATGTTTTAGAACACATTCTCCCACTGATAGCTTCCATAAACACACAGGACCACTTTGCTGCAGCACAATAAACCATTTCTTGGCTCTGTGCTTTCTGTATTTCAACACACTTTCCTGGATTCTGCTCTCAGCTAAAGGAGATGGGCTGTTTCTGCATTTAGCAAACAAAAATGCAAGTACTCTGAAGCTTAATGAATTAAATTCATGTCATGAACTAGAGGCCTTCCCTTCCTCTCCTGCCTCCAGCTTTTCAACTGGCCTCTTAGCAAGTTTTCAAACTTCTTTAAAAGCAATACTTAAAAAAATTTAATCAGAGTATCTTTCACTCTTTCTTCATACCTATTAGCTATTACATATGGAAATACCTTGGGACTAATTTTCTGAAAGGGAGCCTAGTGTCATTTCATTCCCTGAGAATAGTAAAAAAAAAAAAAAAAAAGAGAAAAACAAAAAAAACACCCCCCCAGAAATAGATTTTGTTTAGGAAAAATATTTGTATGTTGCTTAAAACATTCATAGCAAGTGTAAGAAAATATACAATCCTCTCAGCTGATATATTAAAATTATTTTATTATGTGCCATGAGGTAAGGTGCTGGGGTTTTCCAGAAAGCTGGAATGTGGACCAATGGATTCACTTTCTGCATACAGAAACCACCAACTCCCCTGCAAAGAGCTGAAGTGCTGCTGATGCTGCAGACAACCTCGTTCATATGATGTGACCCCAAAGGTCTCAAACACTGACACTGGAAACAAAGCCAAGGCTGGGGAGTTACACTGAATAAAATCACACTGAATAAAAAATTTCCAATTATGTTTAAGCAATGAACATTTCTATCCCAGAGCTGCACAGCTGTGATGTGAACTCAGACACAGAGAGGATCCACACCACCACAAACACAAAGCACAGACACTGTGACACTGCTCTGGTCCTGTGGAACCCTCCTTAGGGAATTCTGTGACTACAGAGGGAATTTCACAGTGTCAATGCTCCTAGCAGCTGTGCTGGGGTCACAGTGAGTGTGCCAAAGAGTGCAGACCTGCCCACACCTCAGCAGGAAGGGCTGTTGTGGTAAGGAAATGGTGGCAGACAAAAGGCAGCTCGGTAAAAAGGAACAAGAGCAGCACTCCAGCACTCTGGCACCTTGCTTTGACCCAGGAACAACAGAAGGTGAGGCTGGCTGCAAGTTTGGGGTATTGTGCTGTCTCTCACAGATTCGGGACTTTATCCTATTTGCCCTCTGCAAAGCTTCTCAAGAAGAAACACAACAGTACTGAGATGATGTCGGTTTGTAGCAAAAACCCCCATCATATACAGAGACACGGGCTGCACTTTCTCACTCTGCCAATGAGACTATTGTCCTGGGGAAAACTTCCTTTGGAAATGTGAACACCCTTCTGCTTAAATATGGTGAAGATCTCAGTAAATAACTATTCCATGCATAAATGAAGTCTGGTGCTTTAATAATACTTTTAAAGAAGCTGAATATGGATCAGTCTTGGGGGAAGGTGATCAAGAGCAACAGATTTCATGTGAGGGTATATGGGCTGCTCTAATACTTACCAGCATAATTCTTTACTGATGCTATCAGCTTTGAACAGCTGACTAGAAGTCCTGGGTTTAGCCCCTCTCAAGCATAAAAGCAGCAGCGTCACGCTCTTTCAAGAAATTGCGAAGGATACCCACAAACACAAAGTTTGTTTCTTAGGCTGTGACGACGTTATTGGGAGTTGGCTGACCTAGATGCAGAGAAACATGAAACAACCATATAAAGGCAAAGAGAGGCTGTTGTAATCACTGGCTGAGTTAAACCTCTCTTAATGCTTGTAAGAAGAGTGTCAACTCAGCCAACAGAAGCTGGCAGCTATGTGTGTGCAGCTAGTTTTTCCAAAGAAAGACCAAAGTAAAACTAGACTATTTATTCTGGCATCAGGACAGTCTCACCCCAGCTGAAATCTCAGCTATGTTTGTTCTAAGTTCAGCATTATCTCAGTTCTGGTCAGTGTATTATTATTATTCCTTTCAGACACACAGACAGTCTTGAAACAAATAATAATCTCCATCCAGAAGTGATGTTTGTGGGGAAGGTTAGTTCTGGTCAGCAAGCAAAGAGGCAGCCACAATCTGCTGTCCTTCAGTGTCAGGAGCTCTTATAAAACCCTGCATTGCTCTCACCTTTTCTTATGGAAAAACTGAAGCCTGGGGAGATCATCTGATGTACTGTAGGGCCAATAATACCAATATCGTTGCAGCCTTCTCATTTTTTTGGGAGAAAATTGACAACATACTGTAATTCCCAGGTAAAGGCTATTGGTTTTCAAAGCAGAGCAGTAACAAAGCACAGCAGTGTTTGCAGAAGTCACGTCACACACAAACTCTGCTGTGCTGAACCCCAAAGGAAAATATTCACATTTACCTCATCAGAGGGAGGTCCGTGGCTGCCCCCATTTCCACAGGCGTTGTCTGGCAGATGGGAAGAGCCGGCAGTGGAACCTTGGGAAAAGCTCTGGAGAGGGAGTGGAACATTGCTGTGGTTGGGAGGAGTTCCTGGGAAAGGGGCTGAGCCCAAGGGCCCCCCATGCTCTACCCAAGGTGTGTGGGTGCTGCAGGTGGTGGAGGTGCCCCAGCAGCTGGGCTCTGCTCAGCACATCAGCGGGGTCTGGGGGATGCTGGTGACTCTGCCTGAACCTGGGGGAGCATCAGCTCTGCTCACACCAGGAGCAGCTTGGTGCCCCCAGGCTCGACCAGGGCTGCTCCTGCACCTCCTGGCTGGCAGGGAGGGGTCGTGTGGGGCCACCAAGCTCTGCCCAGAGCTCTCCATGTCCAATAAATATGTTTTGTCTGCTCCCCATGCCCTGCAGGGCTGCACATGGGCTGCACACTGAGGCTCTGATACAGAACCAGGTGCTCTGCACAAAAGCCCTTTCCACATCTCTGGAGCTTCAGGCCAGTTCCTTCACCACAAAACTCCCTTCATTTTCCATCAAATCACTTGTATTTACTCTCCAACGTGTATGACTGTGAGAAGAAAAAAAAAGAACCGGAAAAATATCAAAAGAAACCTAAAAAGTGTAATTACATTATGGAAAAATCTCACAGAATACAAAAATGAAGAATTTTATAGAAATTTATAGAATTTCTGAATTTTATAGAAAGAGTCCCACAGAAATTATAATGTGAAGTCTAAAGAATTTTATCAAGAATTATTACTTGTTCTTCTCATCTAAACCTCTATTCCTACTAGAGATTTCTGCAGCAAGCCTGGAAAGTCCACTTATAAAGCAATATATTATAATTTGGACCTTACATAAAGATTTCCAGAGGACTCATTCCTTCTGCAAATCAGCAATTTCATATTTGAATGAGAGTTCACCTTACCATTCATCATTATTGTTCTAACTGAACAGCTTTATGAAACATTCTTTTGCTACCTTGCAAATGCACTTCAGTGAAGCACTGCAAGACAGGAAAGATAATTACCTTTGTATCTTTATATGGCTGCCCATTAAAGTCATCTGCAATGGGAATGAACGTTGTCATCTAGGTTCCCACAAACATATTTATGCCTCCTAGCAGGAAATGAGTTACATTCAGAGCTAGATTTGTATCTTTATTCATAGAACGCCAGCTGTGATGAAGGTACCAGGGACATTAGTAACCAATTGCCAGTCCCAATCTATCAGTGGATGTGACAGCCTGCTGTTCCTAGGTGGGGATTTAATGCCCTGCTGGGTTGACATAACCACAGACAGTGTCTGGCTGCTGCAAAGAACTTTGGCACCTCGGTGGTTCACAGGAGACTCATCTCCCAGAGAAGGCAGACACACAAAATGTAGCAGAGCCTGAGTTTTAAACATGATATAATTTTGTAAATTGTGTTATCCAGACTTAATCTTGCATGTATCAGCTTTGAATTTGATCTCAGCATTAGCTGACTATTCCCCAGAGATGCACCTTGCCAAGATATGCTTTCATTACTTTCCTATTTGATTTTTATCATACTAATCCTGAGGCAAGCTTTACACAACAGAACAGTGGTTAAACCTCCCTCTGGTTTTGCAGAGTTTGTGGAGGTTGGAAAAGGGCTCAGGAAAGGGTAATTTACAACAGACACACGGCTTTCAGATCAGATTTAGCACCATGACCAGCCTTAGGGAAACAGGACATGCCATGCCACTGAAATCCTTGAAGTTTTATTGCTGTGCTCTTACATTTACCATCAGCTGCTCAAGAGGATGAGGCTCTGTCCTCAGCAGGAACCTGGCACCAGAGGAGTGAGCAGGCTCCTGCCATGTGCATGTGGAAGATGAACCATTTCCATTGGGGAATTTGGTTTATTTTTTGTTTTGTTTTGTTTTTCCTGGCACCTGATAGATGAGTTTTTGTAATCTTCTGAGTCCTGTGCTCAGCTGTCTCACTGAACTGGTAACAGCACAGGACTTGGGGGAAGAAAAGGGTCCTTCACCTTGTCTGTCATTTCCCTTTTAACCTGTCTGTTCATGCTCAGGGCTCTGACCACAGCAGAAAGAGCTGTGTGAGCCTTTGGCTCAGCCAAAGGTTATTGCTCATGGAGGCTCAGAGGCAGCTCCTGTCACAGACAAGGCCCAATGCAAACCTAAATTCACAAAGTCAGAAATTTTAGGTGAAAAGAACATAAACTCTGTTTTCTTTTGCTTCACTCCCCATCTCTTTGCAAGCTGCTGTGCTCACCTTTAAGAGAAGTGTCTGCAACGAGATGTGAGAGTATTGGAAAGGCTCTCTTTCTTCAGAATATTCTTTCAGAATAGTCTGAAATAGCATTTTTGCTTGCCTGAAGCACGTCTGTGATTGCCAAGTCACACTAACAGCCTGCTCCCAGAGCCTTGTTCCTGAGAGGGCAGGCTGAGAGCCTTGGCACAGGACATTGTTCCTCCAGCTGCACATCCAGTCCAGCTCACAAACAGACTTTGGCTCCATCCTGGAGAGGCAATGTTGGGTCCCTCCCCTGTGGGCTGGTACCAGAAGACCTGGAAGAGCACAAACAAGGGGAATGATCTCCTTCTCAAAATCACAATTTCACCCTTGAAGAAGAGCGAGCTCACCTTTTACTAAGCTAAATTAAATAAAGGTAAATTAAATTACAGTTCCATTTGAACAGTTTTGTGAAATTGTGGGGCTGGGACTGAAGGCACAGCCCTCTCCCAGGAGAAAGCTCCTGCTGATGGACCAGAGCCCACAAATCCACCTTTAGAGAGTGAGTGCCAGACACCAGGTTACTCTGCTCTAAGTAGTCTGATGTCCACAATGCACAAATCCCACGCACAAATCCCAGCTTTAAGTGAAAACTCTTCTGTGCTTCGAGAATGCATTATGATATTTAAAAGGTAGAGGTGATTAGGTGGTGAATTGGAATTAGATAAAGAAAACATTTAACAATGGTTTAAAAATTTATAATGCAAGACTGGGTATGTTTCTGCAGAGGAAATACATTCAGGGTTTTTAAGAAGTTTGGGGTTTTTTGTTTGTTTTTGTTTGTTTTTTTTTTTTTTATTTTTTTTTACATCTCTAAGTGTCAACACTCTTTTTGGCAAGCACTCCACCACACTGAAGCGAGGATTTATGTGGAGATAAAGCCTTAGGGGCAGATTCCTGCCCAGTGTGAACTTGCAGCCTTAGGATGGAGGATGGCTCTGCTTGTTTGAAGAGATGTCTTTCTGCTGATACCCTGAACCACAGCTCTTGGTGCTGACAATACCCATGACTCCAGCAAGTTCTCCAAATCAACTCCATGCCAACCTATCAACAACATTTCTTGCCTTGGACCAAGTCAGAGTTCTTGAACAAGTTTAGAGGAAAACTGGCAAACACCTCATCTCCTATTGAAACAGAGGGAAAAACAGCAACAAATGAAGTGATTAGTGCACAAACACCCAACTATTTCAGAATAAATAGAAAAAAACAGACTGGAAAAATAGTCTTTTTTTGTTGTTTTAGAAGTATTTCCAAAATGTGATTTTGGTGAGGTTAAAGGTGATCAGTTATACAAACCCACGTTGAGACACCAATACAAACACGTACCTGCAGAAACCGCAAAGGTTAAACACTCTGGACAATGATTTACTTTATTAATTCAGCCTCATCGTTCCAAATTAAACATTCAGGAGCGGCCAATGGTTTTGCAAGAGTGTTTGTAAGGAAGGCAGTGCCTGCAGACCAGTGCCAGGTCTGTACCCCTGGCAGCAGCCACATCCCCAGGGCCACGGCACAGAGTGCTGGGAGGGACTGGAATGGCCAAACCCACCCCAGGCACAATTTCACCCAGGCCAGGGGAGTTGTTCTGGAATGTGAGCAGGCACAGTTAAGCCCAAACACAGAATTGGAACAGCTATTATGCTATTAATTCTCAGCTGAATAGGATGCACGTAAAAATGTTTCAGTGTATGCTGCATAAATACCCATGGGGAACAGACAACAAAATTGCTCATGCTGTTTTTCTTTTTTCTTCATAGTATATTCACAAGCACAGTGTTCCTGCAGCTGATTATGGTCTCTCCCACAGACTGCAGAGTTATAGGCCCATTTCAATTTATTCTCCTTGTCTTGACAAAAATCAGTTCACCAAAAAATGAGAGGTTCCTTGAAAAATATGCATAATATTAAGTGCAATTGTACTTCGAGGCAGAGGGGAAAACCTACAGGAATGCTATTTATCTGAAAACAAACACCTCCTCAATTAAAACTGAAAGTATTTGTGTTTCAGGAGTTTATAAGAAATAACTTCATAATAAGGCAATTTAGGAATTTACAGAGGGAATTACAGCTTCATGTGGTTTTGGTGTGCTCTGTGCTTTATATAAACATTTACAAAGCATCCAAGTTTGATAAAGGGGAGAAATATCAGAAAATAAAGATTGAAATACGCCTGTTCATTGTGCAGATTGCAATTCTATGCACAAAGTTATGATTTCCATAAATAAGGAAAGAATGATGAAGTTGTTAAGTTTGGGGAACATATTTTGTAAACCACTGAGTATATAAATAGTTGCATTAAAGTCTTTGCCAATCAAGTTGTCAAACCGAAATTTCCACAGTCAAAACTTGAGTTCTGTAATGACAGCATTTTTACAAGTTGGATTCATCCAAAGCCTTCTGAAATCAGTGAACATTTCCATGGGCTTGAATAAGAACTTTAACAGGATATGCTCCATAATGCAAATGACACAGCATTCTCAACACCTATCTCTGCAAAATTGCTTGAAGCTTTATAATAAAAACGGATTATTTTCAGCTTCGAATTTTTCAGCATATTAAAAATCCAAAGCCTCATTGAGGCTCCAAATGCATATTTTTCAATACAGTGTTTTCCAAAGCTTTCTGTATTTCATTTACGCATTTGAAAAAAAAAAAAAATCCCAGCTAATGAGTAGAACAGAGAACCAAAAGTCATGAAATCCAGGTTGAGTTCAAATCTGAACGTGATTTTGCGCAAAATAGTCTACTCTTCAGTGATGGAAAGAGTTTCAAAGTGCCATAGGCCTGCTCTTCTCCAGCGCTCAAAATGCAAAGATTTTTCTACCAACAAAATCTGCCAAAACCAACTAAACTTCTGTTTTCAATTATCTGCAAACTGCAGAGAATTTTGCAGAAGAAGTGGCCTAGAAAGCATTTATAAATTTTCACTGGCTGGTATAGCTCTTGCAAATACCCACTAAAAAAACTTTATATACAAACCCCTCCATATGTTACAGAAGTGGAAATTTTAGGATGTCTAAAACTTTGCTTGTTCACACAGAATTACTATCCAGTGCGGGATGTGGACTTGGGTATTGAAAAGTAAGTAAAAATTGGTGATAAGGCCTCTTTTTGAAGAAAACAAACAGGCATGAGGAAACAAATCCCAAACCTGATGTGAAGGGCAGATGAGTGTGGGATGCAGAGGTTCCCTGCCTGCTCCAAAGCCTGACCCAACACCAGAGCTCCCCAGAGAGAAGGCACTAACTCCAGAGAAAATAATCCTTTCAATGCTTCAGAGCCCAGGCTTGTTCAGAGGATTATGAAGGCTTGAAGGATAAATGTAGCCTGAAGATGCAGTGCTGATAGAAGGATAAAACATGCAATTTTCAGAGTTCGAGAATAGAAAAAGAAGTTAGCAATAAGCCATGTAATAACTGGACAATTTTCCAGGATGGCTTTCACAGTATTCTCTGTATTTTCAGCCAATAAGGTATTTCTGGCTTGTTATTTTTGCACATTGCTCAGGAAAATTGTACACTGAGACATGAAAAAGAATGGTAATTCAGTTTTTTAGACTTACCGCACTTCCCAGAATATTTTCCCATTCTCAGCCCTTTTTGTCCACGGTTCACGCCTGCCTTGTGAGCAGGGGGGAGGGTTCCAGGCATGATTCCTGAGCACAATTAATATTTTTGTTTAGCTAACAAATGGTAAGATTTACGGGAAACAGAAGTTGTTATCAAATCCCACAATCATAGAATGATTTAGGTTGAAAAGGACCTTAAAAATCATCTAATTCCAAACCCCTGACATGGGCAGGGACACCTTCCACTGGACCAGGTTACTCATGGCCCCATTTAACAGGTGAGGAAGTAGAAGGCCAGGGTTCCCACTGAAGGAGAAATGAAGCTTTTATTCCACTTGGAGATGTTTAACGAGAGCAACCACAGGAGTTAAAAGATCATGCAGCACTCGTGATGGTGGGAAAGCCCTGTTCTCTGTGAGTGACTCAGTGTGCTCACCTGGAGGAGGAGAGGACCAGCCTTCTCTGCCTGACTCAAACCACAGGTTTAGGAACTCAAGACAACAAAAATTCAAGTCCTGCCTTCAGAATGGCAATTCCCCCCTCATTGGTAAATGCTCTGACCACCTGAGTGTTGAATGGGACAGACAGAAAAGAATGACACCTTCCTCACTTTGTAAATCAAGTATTTCCCCCCACAAAGCTCACCAGTTGAAATCAGCCATTAAATTTTATCAGCAATTGTGAATCAAATGAAAACCTCCAGTAGGGTCTGAATGCACAAGAGATAATTATTATAGGTTTGAATAGCTGCAAATACAAAAAAGCCTGTAGCTGTATTTCCTGGATGCTCTATTTATAAAATGAAATTTTTGATGTATTTTGTGTGTATGTTAGTATTCATCTTACTGCAAAAATCAGACAGCTTTGCTACAAAAGTAAGTCACTGGTGAAACAAGCACTCACACTATTGGCTGGATATAATGCTGAAGGTCAGCAGCAGTTACAAAGTAGAACACTGCCCCAGAGTTACCTCGGTGTTTAATTTCCCTCAGCCCTAACCAGCCTGTGCCCTGCTTGTTGGGCAGTCTGGGAACCCCACCAATAAATCCACTGAAACAAAATACAAATCCAAACCCCCTGCCCTTACATGCATAAAAATGAACAAATCTTTTCTCTTTATATGCAAGTTGCCAACATGTTGTTTGGTATTTTCTGTGGTTCTGTCTTCACATTCTGCCTATGCTAAAATAGTGAGGAGGATGGCAAAGGCTGTTACCCAGTTTTACAAGTTATAATGGACATATAATGCCCAGCATGTTAAGATAATATGAGACTACTTTACTTAACTGCTTTGGACTGGTAATATTCAATAATTGTGATGAAGCTCTGATCTCAACAATAAATGTCTACAATCTTTTTACATCACCGCTTTTAGGTTTGATAAAAATGTGAAAAATTCTTTGCTATTACCAATAAAAAGCTCTAAGATGGTGTTTGGTGTAGATATTTTATCTTTTAATCTGCAATAATTGAGAAAAATGAAGCAATGATATCAATGTTGCACATTTCCAAAACTGTCTTGCTTTAAGAAACTCAAGTCACCAACCAGCTGGTTAACAACTTGGTAGTAGTTCCTGATCCATCCATCCATCCATCCATCCATCCATCCATCCATCCATCCATCCATCCATCCACCCACCACACAAGTATCTCCTGCTTCCTGGTTTTCTCCTTTGACCCTCAACCTGAAAAGAATCTGGGGTTCAAATCGAGTGAAGAAATCACAGAGATACCTACATGCACAAATTCTAATTAGGGAATTCTAATTAGGCAGAAATTTAGCACTCCAGGGTTTTGCATTTAGGGTATTTTACAGGATGGCTCCGTGGTCACGTACTACAAAGCATGAGCAAGTGAAACTTTAAAAAAGCAGATAGATTGTGGATTTTTAAATAATTATTTTCCTCAAAATAAATGGCTAGTATTTGACCTACTAATCCTATCAACTTGGTAACAAGCCTACGTTTCAAATTTATTTGCTGGCCTCCACGTATCAATTTCTAGCACAATCTCAAAAAGATTGGGAAATCCTGAATGGAATAGAGCCATGATACCCAGTGAGCTTCAGCTGTGCTCTAGCCTTCCTTGACTGAGTGACACAAACAAGTGGCAATGACTTCAAAGTGAAAAACTGGGAAGCATTCAGAGCTGAAGGGAAGGGCTGCAGCTGGCTTTGCTGCACTGCCAAACCCTGCTGCAGCCTCTCTGCTGGCTCAGCAAACAACATCTCCCACCACCATTGGTCAGGCTGCCTTAAAAAGGGTCCCTCTAGACAGACTTGAGGTAGATATCGTTAAACTCTTCAGCCTTCTACAGATTGTTGAAAAGGTTGGGATTTCATGTAGTCCAAGACAAGCATTGGCTTCTTTCTCAACTCCTAAGTGGGGCTCATTTGCTCAATTCTGACATTCAAAGCAGCTGAAACCCATCACTAACAGAAATCAGGTAAGCGTGGGCTACGACAAGATCAGTAGGGCAAATAACAAGCTAGTGGCAACAAAAAGGAACAGCAGATTGAGTTACAATGACCAATCTGAAGCTTTTAGTGTAATCCCTCAGGGATTTTTGTCCCAGGGTATCTTTAATATGCAGCACCTGTCTAGCTCCTGGAAAATGAGAGAACAGCACAGCAATTTTTTCCACTTCCCCCTGCCACCACCTTGAATTCATAGTTTTTAATCTGCCTTTCTTTTTTTTCTTAAGAGGTAGAGACACAATTACAAGCTGCACCCTAGAGACAGAAGTAATTATCCTTTTGCAGCAGCTTTATCTAAGTATTCTTCCTTAATATTACAATCACTTTGATTTATGAAAATGTACTGCAAATAAAGGATTGCCATCACATGTAGCTAGGGTAAGGACAGACAAGCCAAATAACTCATGAGTGCAAGTGACAACTCAGTTCTAAAATGCCTGTTAAGTTCCCCTAAGTTACCCTGTGTTTTGAGAAGATACAAAATAAAATCTGATACCTAGTGAAAAAAAACCCCAAAAACCTAGAAAAAAATGGTCACAAATAGCCAACGGGATGATTCTCTAATCTAGGAAAATTCAAAGTGAAAGCCTCTATTTCTTTATCATTCTACAATTACATATCTACTGTATTATGAATGACAGTAGATCTTAAACATGAAAAGATGGTGAAAGGCAGCAGAACTATACAAAGAATGCAGATTGTTGCTATAAGTAATGACAGGAGAAATTAATCAAGGATTGGTTGTGCTGCATGAAAGTAGCAATTTCATCTCCCCAGTACACCTACAAGCAGGAAGGTGCTAACTGAATGTATGATTAAGCATAGCAGCTGTGCTTATGTCATATAGAATTAATATATCCTACTAATAAAGCCAGCAAAAAATAAATCGAGAAAAAATTCGAGGGTGAAAGATAAACTGAGAATACCTTTGCACCATAAAATAGAAAAGCCTTGATGAGTCAAGGTGCCCTGAAGAGGGAAGAGGAGCACAGAAAGGTCATTTTGTCTTTTGAACAATGATGTGAAAAATGATGCAAGCAATTCCACCTTCAGATCCCCAGCTGCAGTGCACCCACTGCCAACAGATACAAATGAAAACCACACACAACTACAGCGACCACATGGGGAGGTAAGCAAAGAGAGAAAAAAAATTCCAACACTATCGCTATCTAATACTTACATGTAAAAACTTACTCCTAACACATCTCCCATGTTTGTGTTGCCTGCCTACAGCAGTTTACACAAAAACAACCAGGGAATGAGGAACAGAAGACACAGCTGTTGATGTTGCCTCAATACCTTTGATTATAGGATGGTGTTTAATGCTTAAAATCCCGTATAGGAAAATAAAACAGTTTCTAAACTAATTTGAGATTTTAGTTCTGTACCTGAGGGTTCTTGGACATTTTATAGACTGCTGAAGAAATCGACTTCCTTTTTTGAAATGAAGAATAAATGGGTATTACATTTATCAGTGTAAGAAATACATTCAAACATCCCCTGTAAGGGTGAGAAACCCATCACCAGTAGAAAATGGGCCAGCAAGAAAGCAAACATCCCCCTGGTAAATCAAACACAGCTCGGTTGTAATACCCCAGGAGATTTCAGCCCGTATCTGGCAACTAACAAAGCAATGTAAACAATTATTAATTGGAATCCTTTTCACTTATTTGCAGTAACTTCCAGTAGCACAAGCTACTGGAAAGGGAGTATTCATCTTCCAGAATGTGCCATTTGATGTAACAGCTTAATGCATTTCAACCAATGTGCAGAAATATGATATTGAATAGATTCTAGATCATAAAGCAAAACCAGCCAACCCAAAATGCAATGAACTTGTTTATATGCAACAAGAACAAATGCCTGTTACTACTTTAAAACTTTTATTTTGAAAGAATACTGGCGCTTCTAATGCTTGAGAAGGCTTTTCTTTCATGGTAAAAATTGCCAGAAAAGCTGAAATGTCAAAATAAAAATGATGAAGAACAGTTTATTAATATCAGTACAATTATAGAATGCAATAAGCACTACAAAGAGGTGCATGTAGGAAAATATTAGAGTGTACTCAAATTTTAGCTTTATCTAACACAGTTATTGAATTAAAGAAAATAATTTCAGTTCTTAAACTCTCTAAGGCAGTCTACCCTAGAAAAACTAAAACTCATCAGCTAAGGAAATAAAATTAGATTTCTCCAACTATAAAGCAATTCCATCAAAATCTTAAGGAAGTAAATGTCTTCTATTCTGCTACTGTGCTCATCTCTATTTTACACAGGCCATATTTATCTGCTATGGTTGAACAGATTTTCTGTTAATAAATGTTACAGAATTAATATGCACTTAAAATCACAAAACATGTCTTGTCAGGGTGTTCAAGTATCTGAGGATACTTCTCCATCTTGGAATCCAGAAAGGTTTGGGAAAAGATCCCCCTTTAAAGTAGATGAGCAAGATGATGAAACTAAGTGCTTTCTTTGCTCAGTGTGGCACATTACCACCAATCAAGGCCAACTATTAAAAGCCCCAAGCAGTACCTATGCTGCCACCAGAGTCTTTGGAAACCAGGAATGTGAGGGTACATAAACTCACCAGAAGATAACCAAAATCAAGACCCACATGTTTGAGTTTAAACCCCATGGCTTTCAAAAGAGACTCTGCTTTAGCTACTTTATACCCAGCTATATTTATATTTTTCCAGAGGCCAAACCACAATTCTTGACTTCTGCAGTATTGCTACTAAAACAAATAGCAAAAGAAACTAATGTTCTAGCTCTCTGCTAGAACAGAGATTAAATGTACACTGAGTAAACTCACCCATTGATAAGATGTTTGAATTACATAACATAGCTACAAATAGTTCTGTTCTGGTAATGCCAGTGGAGGCTGGATTATTATCATCCATAGTATGGTAGCAGCCAGAGATCCTGGTGAGAAGATCACTAACAACTCTGTGAGAGCAGATCCATCTCTCCTGGTTAATAAGAAATCACGTTATAGAATGAGAGCAGCAAATAAACAAGAAGCCCTTAAATTAAACCTGAACATCATATATCTACAGAATCTAGGACAATGCTCATGCAAAGAAAATACTGCATCAAAAAGTAAAAGTCACTCACTGTAAGTACCAAATCATTAAACTGATGCCAAAAAGAGAAATGGTAAATGAAGCCTTGCTGTAGTAGAACACAAAACACACAAGACATTCATTGATGTATCCTTTTATTATGCATATAGGTATTAACTCTAGTACTGCAGAAAAGTGCAGAACTGAATTTAGTTTGCCCAACTAATGTGAACTTCCCCCACCCTTCTAGAGTCTAATGAGCAACTGCTTCAACAGACCATCAGAAAAAAAATCTCTCCATCTTCCTTGACCTGTTGTGTTTTACATAAAGTCATTGGGGTTCAAAGAATTTAGTAAGAATTTAATTAACAATTTGAAAGGTGCGGATCACTGGGGGCCATTCTTGCTCATTAATTTAACAACAAATCCTACTTCACTATTAATTAGAACATTTCTAACACAAGTGAAACGGCTGTGGCAGTCCAGGCTGTCTCATCATTATTTTCTTATACACATGAATATTTAAAAGTGCAAGGAACTTCGACAGCACATAGACCAGTACAGACCCTGAAAAAACCAACCAACCAACCAAAAAAAACCAAACTGAAAAATTACTTGACCCAAACAAATTTATTGGAAGAAAACTAGGGGCTCTAGAAAAAAACCACATTATTGTCTGACAGTCAGGACATGAAACCAGAGGTTTTAAGGGACCTTTCAGATATTTTAATTTTTTTTTTGATGGAGTTCTGAAAGAATATTAAAAACCACAGCTAAGAAGATTAATAATGGGTATAACACTTGCTTCTGGAGCAGGTCAACCAGTACCAACACCAACCACCACTACAGAGAGGGAATCTCACCACATTCGGCCAAAAAATCAAAAGGAAATACTGCATTTCAATTTTAAGACCCAGTGCCAGCCATCTGATCCCTAGCTGAAACAGGACAAGGCAAGCCAGGCTTTCTTCTAACCTCTTTCCAAATCTCAGTCTTGAGGCTATTGACTGGTCAGAGATCAGGTATAACCAATCTCCTCTCTGAGGTTTTGGCAGAGTGTTTCATTGGTCCCAAAAACACGTTAGGAACTCTTAAAATGGAAAGAGAGGGCACTTCCAAAACCCAGCACTAGATCCAGGAAGCTGCTTCTCCTTTCTCCATATTTGTTTGCTAAAAGTCAATTTATATTTGCTGACTTTGCAAATCTGCAATTATTTGTGATATAAATTTTTAAGACGTGACTTTTTTCTTCATTACGTGCATTTCTAATATCTACTGTTACCTAAGAGCAAAGTCTGACCTCTAATTACATTGTTTCAATCTTCATCTTTGCTGCCATCTGTAGGTAACTCGAGCGGTACAAAGGTAACAGTTCTGTGAGAAAGCATGATGTTCTTGTTACTTGTCCCTCCTGATTTTAATGTTAATATTAGGCAGAAAAACATAAAATATAAAACATACAACAGCTTGTGGCTTTGCCTCTTCTTGTACCTCCAAATAATCTTGTAACTGAGGTGGCGAAAATAATGAGATTAAGTTAGAATCACAGAATTATAGGATGGTTTGGATTGGAAGGGGCCCTAAAGATCACACACTTCCAACTCCCCTGGCCATGGGGAGCTCACTTCACTTCACCAGGTCAGGTTCCTCAGGGCTCCATTCAGCCTGGCCTGGAATACTTCCAGGGATGGGGCATCCACAACTTCTCTGGACAACCTGGTGCAGGACCTCACCATCCTCTGAATAAAGAACTTCTTTCTAACATCCTCTAAACCTGCCCTCTTTCAGTTTAAAGCCATTTCTCCTTGTCCTGCTGCTATCTGCCCATATAAAAATCCCTTCTCCCTCCTTTCCATGAGCCCCCTGAAGGTACTGCAAGGCTGCAATTCCACGTCCCCAAAGCCTTCTTTTCTCCACATGGAATAACCCCAGCTGTTGGATCCATGATGAGGATCTCTGCTATTTTACAGCATTATGGGATATACCAGAACACCTGAAATTTGGACAATAAATATGAAAGTCTTGGTGTATGTTTGGTTGTTGAAACTTAATTTCTTTTCAGTGAGACATGCAATGTTTTAGCAGAACTGTTACGGTAAAGAAAACTTCTCAAAAGAAAAAGAAAACCAAAAGCAGAGAGGTTGATCATAATTTTAAACCCATTATGGTCAATTTTGGAAGTCTGAAATTATACAAGCGAGGTCAGCATTTGAAATATTTGATTTAATGACTGGACCATTTTGATACATAAAAATAGATACTTAGTAATGAACAAGTTTATACAAACCAGATTTCTTTTTTACAGTACAAAACAATGATGGAGATAAAAAAAGATTTGCTGGGTTACAGGGCAAGACACAAGAACACCAAAACACCATGGAACAAATTTTTTAAAATTATCAGAGGCTTATTTCATAAATACAGTGTAATGCTTTCATTTAACAAATACAAAATTTACTATTTAATTTATCAACATCAGGAAATATATAAAATGTCTTAGAATGACAATCTGATTTAAAAACTGATGCAAATACAATAGCATTTTTAGAATTCTGAGGTAATATTACACATTATCTCAAAAAAAGCTTCAATAAATAAAACTAAACAGAAGGCAAAGTGCAATTCAGTGAAAAGGAGAAAAGATAAAGCTTTTATTTTCACAATAGTAGATAAATAGTTATTAAAAGCGGGTTTAAGCCTTAAAAAAATATTTTGGCTAATTTGCCATGTTTTCAGATAAACTATAGAGCTATTTATTCATAAGCCAACCTTTCATGAATCCAATTCTACAAAATGAGGAAAGGCAGTAGGTCTTTGTTTCCAGGTTTCTTACTTACATCCCTATTCAGGTGTTAGAAATTTAACATTGCTTGCAGCTACCTAGTTCACTCAGTGCAACAGTGAAATCTCAATTAATTTCTCAACATCTGAAATCCTCCAAGTCAAAACTTATTTTAAAGTCTCCATTTGGGAGATACAATGTAAAAATACAAAATTTTTCAGTGCTGCTTTTAGCAGTCTTTGTGCTAACCTAGTACAGTTCCAGGCTAAAGCCAATGGAAATTTTATTACTGGTTTCAATGAATATGAACACTATGAATACAGTGTCAAATATTCTAAAATATCCTAATATTTATCTCTGCCTTAATAAAACAGTAAAATCACCAGTAAATTTTCTAGGAGAAATAAAAAAATAAAATTTACACTTCGCTATTGAAGAATATCCAGAATAGCTTTGAAAGCGTGAATTAGGTTAATTTGTTCATCATTTGTAAATCTGTTGATTGCATGTAAATAATACAGAGAAAGAAAGAAGACTAATATAGTATTTGAGTACAGACACTACAAGATAGTTATGTATCCATGCCCCAGCAGAATTCAATGGGGAAATCTGACAAATTAGATGGCAGAGTGTCTCAAATGATCTGGGCCTTATTCAGCTGAAAGAAAAATCTACAGAACACACAGTAGCTGTTCATATTTAAAAATACTATACTGCATGCTGATCAGTTCTTTCCATTTAATGAATAAAACCCAGACTTAGTATTATTTCAGTGGTTTTGAACCATTTCTTCCCCAGCTGTTAATTTACTAACTCAGAGCAAAAATACCAAGAATTCTTTTCATGGAGATTGTGCAGTGAAAAACACAGAACATTTTAAAATGCTGGTCTCCAAGTTAATGAAAGCTGCAACATTCTTCAGAAATGTTATTACATTGACTTTTGTCACAGCTTATTTAAGACTTTCAACAAAATTGCTGCAAAAAAATGATAGCATGATACACTATATCATTTTTCCACCTGTTGTGGATGTAATTCTCTTCCTAAAGCATTTCACCAGATGTGGAATTTATTTTAAATATCTAGTTTTCTTTTCTATAATGCTACAGTAGATCTGGCTAGTTTGCTGTTAAGAATGAACATACAAATTCCTTAATACTTCTAGCTTGAACTTGAATCCCCTCAAGCTGAAAAAATACCTTTTAACACTCTTGTACAGTCAAGTGTAAAAGCTGAATATACAACATCTAAAACCTCTTATTCATAAAAAATAATTTTTAGCAGTAAATGGCACTATCAAAACCCTATTTCTTCACAGGCAGTTATTTACATACTTCTTAGACATCTGGTTTCACCGAGAAGGAAAACCAAAATAATAAAACTACATACATTTTATAAAGACTAAAATTCCTATTTGCCTTTGTGAAAAAAAATGGCTACATGCTGATGTTGTATTTTTTCTATTATTAATGTTAATTGAAAACAATCTGCCACTGAGGTTAAGTAATAGAGAAATATTCTTTATATTATCTCCCAGTGAGATACCTTGATGTAAAGGAATTATGATTAATGATAAAGTGCTATTAAGAAAAACCTAAAGCTTGGGAATTGTCTTAGTTGGGTTTTGTTTATCAAACAGATGAGCTTTTTGTACAAAGAAAGCTACTTTCTGTGACAAAGCAAGCAGCAAATGTATTGCCATTCAGGAAAAAAACATACACTTCATACTTAATTTAAAAAAAAATTATCTAAATGCGATAAAACTGGCACGGAATCAAAAGACATAACAATGAAAAGCTTAAAGGCACAATCAGAAGAGAGTGAATGCTACATTAAAATGCTGTTCTTGGAGTATTTAATCTTATTCCAGACCAAACCCCTCTGCATTTGAAATTCCAATGATTAACTTTTGCTTCAGTTCTTTCTTGTTCTTGTAAGGAGGGAGACAAAGCTGGTTGAAGCAGGTATGGGCCACAGGTAACCTAAAATAATTTTAAAAATACCCAGCAAAATACATTTAGGAATAATGCAATAGAACCAGAACACTGCCAATCGCCTATACATTTTCAGTTAAACATTTCTTAAATAAAAAATCCTATAAAAAGAACATTTATCCCAATGCTGTTTCAAGCTCTGTTGAA
This sequence comes from Brachypodius melanocephalos, assembly GCA_013398615.1. Classification (NCBI taxonomy): domain Eukaryota; kingdom Metazoa; phylum Chordata; class Aves; order Passeriformes; family Pycnonotidae; genus Brachypodius; species Brachypodius melanocephalos. The sequence continues at coordinate 2,243,859 of VZSR01000257.1, read as the reverse complement.
TGCAAGTAACATCACTGCTGGTCCTAAGTACCTCAGATGAATTCGTTTGCCTACAACTTCCTCCTCTTTTTTTTTTTTTTTTTTTTTTTTTTTTTTTTTTTTTTTTTTTTTTTTTTCCCCCAAGTTGTATACATCTCCTTCTAGATTTTGGAAACTCCAGGTACCACACGACTTCTCTAAATACAAAATCTGTGTGTAGTCAGAATCCACAACATGGAAGAGGAAGGTGTGTCCTGCAGTAGGTACAGACACACCTAGAAGAACCACAGCTATGTGTCTGTGAGGACACAGAACTCAGCTCCTTACAGACTCCAGTGGGGAGCTCTGAAGAACTGACTGAAATGCTGCAAATACAACACTTCACAGATTCTGGTCTCAGCTATACCAACACTTCCAGTCCCAAGTCTCTTCTGACAGAGGGATTGAATATATGCATTGCAGACAGGGCTAAGCAATGCCTGACTGAAACACCAGAAACTTTGTTTCTCACTCGAATGGATTAATTTGATGAGCCACAGGTAATAAGAAGCTACAGGAACTTCTTGCCATTTAAATTCTCAAGTGACATGGAGGACACATCTGAGGATATAGACTTGTCCTCCAAGCTGATAACTTGGAGGGGAGACAGGAGAAAGACAATGAGCTGAAGCTCAACTGCCACTTGGAAAACACACTGAAAAATGTATTCCATTTGGACACACATAATTTATTATGTGACTCAAAGGCCCTCTGGGTCTTTTTTCATTTCATCCCTCAGTCTTTTGAATGGCACCAACTTGGCCATTGGCAAACATGCTGAAAAGGGGGTGGAACCCCCAGATCTGGAAACTCAAGTTACTTTCCCTTCCCTGCCCTTTAAATGATCAGCAAAGATCTGTTAACTGGACTGGAGTCATGGCTTCACAACTTGGTAAGCTGAGAAGCTTTTATTAATTTGCCAATTCTTATTGCTGTTACATTCTTTGATCTTATTGTGTGAGCAAAATGATGATGGTGTCTCCATCTATCCCTGTGCAGGCAGTCTGACAGAAACAATTATCTTGCAAAACATGGACCTGCAGCAGTTTAAAATGCACACTATTTCAAAACACATCTTCTCATTTTTTAAAAAAGAACAATTTACAGAAGGAATATAAAGAGTGATTCAATGTTGACTGATTTAGCTTCTTTTTTCATCTGATCTTCGTGTTCCTTTAATGTTACTAGAACCAGTTATTACCTCATGGAGAAAAGCATTAGAAATATCACACTAATGAGATAATTAAATTTAAAACAACCTCAAAATTTGCTATGTTTTTGCCTTTAGACCAGTTCTTCATAGAAAACCCAGCAAACTTCAGACTTTGAAAAATACAGTTCCATCTAAGTATTTTGATTAGTCTAAGTGTTTGAGAAATCTAGGTAAAGCCAGTAATTAATGCTTCACAGTGAGCTTCAGAGCAGCAAGTTTTTCTATACAACTTTCAAATTACTTATTTATTTGTTTATTTATTTTCTCCAGTCTGAGAATTTTAAAAAACCTAACTGGGTTGCTATAAATAATGCTATCCAACTCAAAAAAATTCAGAAAAATTCATGGTAGTTCAAGGTATATTTTCATTAGGTCAGCTATCATTTTAGGAATGATTAAATAAATAATTTATTTGAACTGAAAACATGTCAATAATCTCTATAAATAATTACCAGCCTCAAATGTAAACACTGACTGGAAGAACAATTTCTTTGTTTTTTAAATTTATATAATCAATAAATGGGTATAACATTTTGAAGGCAAACTAAAGGAGTCCATGCAGTTTCTTCATTGTACATT
>VZSR01000257.1:2212077-2241949 GCA_013398615.1 Brachypodius melanocephalos | reverse complement strand
AAAAAAAATTTACAAATCCAAAACATGACTTACCAATTAGTGGATGTTTCACTTTTTGAAATCTTGAAATTCAGATCAGCCATGCCTCCCACAGGTACTCTATCACTTCCTGTAGCAAAATGTAGCAGCTTCTTTTGAAGGTCCAGAGAAAATCCAAGTACTACATCCCAGAAGTATCTATGCTCAGGGCAGATAGAGAAAAAAATGTTGCAAGATGCAGCATCGTAAAAAAATAGTATGAAGATGATAATAAAACTACAAGTACTACATGATGAATATCCCTTACTGAGAGTTTAATGAATATAATATATAGTATATCAGCATTACCCCAATATAAAAGGTTAAATTCCCAAGGAATTGACAAGTACAATATTTTATTAATTTTGGAATGATGTCTTGCCAAATCATGCCCCAACCCACTGGTCTATACAAATATAAATGCCTTCCACTCACTAATGTAAGTGTCCTTGGTATCAAAGAGAATTGAGTAAAAAAAGTATTTTTGGAAGATTGGATAATAAAAATACTGAGATTTCATATTCAGGATTTGGAGCTTTTCTTTTCAAACTACTCCACTTCAGTGTGGTCATAATCTTTAAAGGATATTCAGTAAACACATACCATTAAGGATCTAATTCTTCATAGTCATGACAATTTTGTAGTGTCTCTGTCTTATTTAGAAATAGGTTTCTAAAACCTGAGTCATTCTCAGATTATCCTTGAAGAGATTACTGCTGGCAGTCTAACATTCCATGATGTTTTAAACTCAGTAATTAGAATAAAAACCCAGGCCTACCGTATAGTCAGATCAGTTTTTTGGTAGCCCTCATATTGGGTACTTCTCTGTAAAGCAGACATGTCCAGTTCAGGACTGCCACAGACGAGAATTTCAACCTCCTCTGGACGAAGTAGCTGCCAAAAAATCAAGGACAAAATATTTAATTTTTTAAAAAAGATGAGAAATTATGCTACTAAATTAAGATTAAATTTTTATTTTGTCATTACCGAAAAATTAACAGAATATCATTCAATGTAATTCTCTAACTTGGATACATACAGATTATAGAAAAATTAATCCCTCAGCACTTTGAAGAATCTCTTACTGCCGTATATAGTAGAAAGTTAATTACAGCATTACACAATATTTCAGCATATTTTGTTCTTCACTTCTTCATCATTCTTACATTTATTACACTGACTTGCCTATCACATGACCAGACTACAAATGGGTCAGGAAGGAAATTAAGTTTGTACATATGGAAATCAGAGGGAGGGTCTTGATGTCAATTTTGATTTCAACTTCTATTTCATTTGCACTGACAAGTCCCAAGTGGGTAGCTGAGCAGCAGGGGCTGACTGAACTTGACTCTAAGTTGTACACACTGCTGTGCAAAGCAAATACTTACAACAATATGCCATGTTTAATACCCACTAAACTTACACCTGCAGAACCCATTTATTAATTTACTGCAACATCAAGTTGCATGGAAGTATGCCATGGCATTTCAATGGATTCCCACTGTCCTTCCAGAACCTTCCCTGCAGTTGGGCACACCTCACTTTGCTACAAGGTGTCACAGTTCACCAATTTCACTGGAATTTAGAAAATCTCATGCAAATTGAAACTTTCTCTTCTTTCTCAGTGCAGAAGGGATGCTGTAAGATAAGAATGTCACTCCAACAGCCAGACAGGGCTGAAAATAGAAGAATGTTTAATCTCAACCTCACTGAGTGTTCTTCCTGCAAAAAGCAATAGATGTTTTCAGAGGAGTCACTCAGAAGCACCAGACACAGTTGTTCTGCAGTTTCTAAATGCAGAGAGTACATAGAAACCCTGTAAACATTCACAGAGAGCCTCTGATGTGCCTGTGAATACACAGTGATAAACCTGTCTTGTGGAGCCTCATTTCTCTCTTTGCAATGAAACACTACAGAGAACAGTTGATTACCTGATTAATTTCTTTTACTTATGTTGGATTGATCAAGTCTATTGATCAGTCAAGATTCTTTCCAAATCTTAAAATCATCCAGTGCAACTTAATTTAGACAAGTCATTGTCAAATACTTTGAAACAGAAGTGAAGTTATGTTTCACTTTATTCTTACCAATAATGCATATGAAGCACAGACACTATGAAATCCATAATAGAAAGCTGCAAATTGTTTGTAGATTGATTTATTGAGAAGAAAATCAACATAGAGCTGCACATATTCTAAAAAAAAAAACAAAAAAAATTGTTACATTATAATAATTTAAATCAATCACTTGTTCTGCCCTCTAAAATTGTAGTGAAGATGAAAAATGAATGCATTTAACTTTAAATACCATTGAATTGGTAGGCATACCAGAAAGAACTACAGCCATTTCATTTTCACACTTCATCAATGAAAGCATACACTCATAGAAAGGAGAAGAAGGACAAACTTTAATGTGCAAAGTATGTCTAGTTAATATACATTGAAGTACCTTTCCTGTTCCGATTTGTGACTGGAATTTTATCTCCATTTGGCTTTAAGTTGTAGGATTTTATAACACCAAATTCTTCCTGAAAAACCTACAGAAAGAGAGGAGTCAAAGCTTATCTTATGTCATGTAATCCCTCTCTCTCTTCAGCACATGCTGTAATTCTGAGGGTTGTGATGTTTTTACAAGTTAAATATTACAATTTTCAACAAATTGCTCAGAAAATTAGTATTCAAAGAACAAAAATTGACCCTGTTACATAGTGGCATGTCAAACTGACCTGCAGCCTCTGGAGCCATAGAGCTTTTCACACAAAAACCCAGTATAGGAGCAGGTAAGACAATTAAGAAGGTATTTGTTCTGCTGTAGCTCACTTAGGAATGAAGTACCTCCAAGATGAAATTTCATTAACTAGTATGTGTGCTCTGAAACAATGAGTAACCGAGAAACACTTTCCTGACTGAAACAGCAGTTACAACACACAGGTCAGGCAAAACCGTAAAACCTTGAACAGGCTACTGCTGAAGTGAGATTTCCTGGACAAAATGCATAAAATAACCAAGTAAACTTTGACTGTCTTCTGGGTTAGACAGAAAAGGGATTGTCCTGCAGCCAGACGAATTTCACAAGCCAGGTCACTGATTGCAAGGGGACGGTGTCAAGGAAAGCAAAAAGTTGGAAATGCACCAGCAGCTGGTGAAGTGACCCCGGTGGTGAGCACTGGGATCCACCTACACTGTCAGGGAACAAGAGTTCAGAGTCTGATCACGGAGCCAAGCGCGAACACCCAGCGGCACCAGGCAGCGCGGCTGCTGGAGGAGCTCGGATCCCCGTGCAGTTATATTCCAAACAATCAGCAATCACACAGCAATAAGCCACTCCACTGCCATTCTAACGCTGGGAAAAATCACTGAACCACCCAGAGAACCACTTATAGTCGTGCATTTAATGACCTGAAAGGTTGAGTAAAAATCCTCTTCAACATTGCCTTCGTAGGATAGAAGTTCACTTAGTCCGTGCGCCAATTCCTACAATATGAGGAAAAACTCTTTAGTAAATCTACAAAACTAAGTGATGCACTTTGCAAGGATATGCCAGAAGCTTTGTTTCATACAAAAAGTATCTTGGAAAAAGCCGTATTTTTAAAATGCATGCTGTGTTAGAAAACACAGATTTTCTGTTTTCATCAGAAGCAGACTTTATCAGCCTGTGCGGAAAAAAAGCTGTTTTCAAACAGTTCATAACTCAAGCATTAAATATAAATAAGTCAGGTTTTGTATCAGTAATTTTGCCTCTTAGAAAATGTAATACTTACAGGCATAATCTGAAACAGGTCATCTAATGTGACACCACAGATGCCTACAACTGTGTTATGATCACAGGGAACAATGGGAGGACTCAATAGTTTCTTGTAACAGCAAGGTGGGAAACGAATATCCAAGGTGATGCTGTTATATACAGCAAGTCCCATAAGCTATATATGTCAAAAGTTAAGGGCAAATCTGACACATCCTTATTACAGTTAATATTTTTGTACCTTGGAAAAAGTATTTTAAGATTCATGCTCAACAAACAGAAAGAATGTAAATTATTTCATTTTTTCTGGACTGACAATTTTAAATGCAGTTTTTCATTACAATTCAGCAGTGGTTAACATGGTCAGATGATGAACATTGACAGAATGCTTGAGAATCTTCTTCATAATATTCTATACAAGTATTTCTACAATAAATTTTCCAACGTATTGTTATGAAAAAGAGAAAGATAAATATGTATTTTCTAGTGAGAGATCAATAAAGCAAAGTTTCTTTTAAAAAAAATCTAAAAGCATTAAGACAAACCTGCACTGGTACTACAGCTCATCCATTTAAGGGCATCCCATGAAACAAATTTGAAACTATCCCAATCCAGCTTCTCACAAGAATAGAATAGATCTGTTAGAAAAGACCTACAATCATCATCTGATCCAACTGCAATCAGTAAATGGACACTATTACCTCATCTCAGTGGAGTTATAAGCATATACTATCTTAAATCCTTGGTCTCAGATCTTCATTTATGAGCACACTAGAAAATAAACTTGTGCTCAGAATAGCATGTGGCTTCCATTTTGTAATGAAAAAGGCAAAAAGCCACACACTGCTCAATGGGGACTTAAATGAAGTATTAATGGACACAGGAATACTGATGTTTACTGAAAGAAACTCAGAGGCTTAAGTACATAAAAATTACAACTTATACACAAAAAAGTTGCATGTTTAATATTGGCTTAGCATTTTCTGGCTGTAAAATGTACCATGTACCCACACACCACTATTTTCTTCCTATTTTTAGTTCACTTGCTTGAACAATATTTAAAAAAACACATTTAAAATGGAACACAGATGTATATGCAACCGTTGAAGGAGCTTGAGCCAGTGCCTTATTTCACCCCCACACCAGCTCATCCACCGGCTGTCATTCAGAATATTCTAGCAGACATAAAAGGATACGGCTCCAACCAGTCGGAATTCCGAGTAGTTGTCGCATTTAAAGCTGCTGAACCAATGGCACTGCGAGTCCTTGTGGTAGGTGAACATGCCTGCAGAACGGCAATGTGGCCCTTAAAAAGCTTGAGCTTTGGAAGAATTCATATAAAGCCTCATCTTTCTTACCCACCCACCCTCGGAACGCTCCTGGGGTGCCCATGTTCCCATGCTTGTTCTCAGGACCCTGTTGCCACCCACGGCAGGAGCCTTGGGAAGGAGCACCAAGGGCAGTGCCAAGCCTGAAGCAGGCTCAAGCCCACCAGCCCTGCTTGGTGCTGGTGCCACACGTTCTTCAGTTGTGGATATTGTGCACTGTCCCTGTGTACACTGTTTCTTCACTGCACTCCAGCATCAGTACTGCCATAAACATTAGCTGTCTAACCAAAACTTTTCTTACTGCAATGTAAACTCTCTTATTCCCTCCTTTCTTTCTAGGTCAGCAGCAGATGACAATCCCTAAAAATGCTGGCATGAATGCCATGATACAAATACCATAAGCTTTACCTTCTTAGAATAGAAAACTGTAAATGGTTTATGTTATACACACACACTACCACCAAAAGGCTGTTTCATATTTTCTGTCAAAAAATTGTACCAGAAAAGTTAAAAAAGCCCCAAACCACACGTACCCTAAAAAAGCCACTCATGAGTCTAAATGATAAGCTAGATCCTACTGAAATCATGAGTATAAATGAGTTTGACTGCTATTTGCATCAGATACAGAACATTCTGTTTTAAAGAGTGACAGAAAGCAAAAACCTACATAATGAAAGCAGATAACAGCTCTAAAATGCCTAGGAAGTATTGCTCAGAGAGGCAAGACACACTCCACAGAAGCGTGCTCTAATGCAGAAGTAAACTGGATAAAATGTGATGGCCTTTTTGAACTTCTTGGGACTGAATGGGCAAAGTTTATTATTGTTGCCATGGTCTGTACAAACCAAAGTACTAACTAGTTCTAAGCACATCTTATATGCGATAGCTCACTGTATCTCTGCTTGGAGATAAAGTTGGTGAAAAATAATATTTAAATGAGAAAAAAAAATCCTTTTGACTTTGAAAAAACCCAAAAGAGTTTTTTTTTTGACAAAAAGTCCTTTTGACTTTGAAAAAAACCCAAAAGAATGAATATCCAACTTGTCTTAGGGACATCTAGTTCTTATGATAAATTACAGGCAAAAACCTGCCTTCACGTTTTTCCTCCACACTCCTGAACAATTTATCTTTTGAACTCTAGCTCAAAAAGGTGCTCATCACAAAAGGTTTAGACACTGCCATTATACATTGCTAGAAGCAACAGAACAGATGCACATAAGGCAGGGCAAGGTCACATACTAAAAGATCATAAGGATGTTAGAACAAAAGAAGTTTCAAATCCCATTCATTAATTGTCCACATCAAGATAAAGAAAACATTGAAAAACACACAGGCAGGAAGACAGCTGAGTTAGTTAAGAGTTTTTAAATTCCAGGAGTTAAACCTGAAGAATCAGTAAACCTGGAAAGGGTAACAATAGTGATATTCTCCCTTCCAAGCTTCTGACATGTTATTTGCATCTCAAACATTAAAGACAGCAGAGGATACAGTCACTATCCAGGGGACAAGAATATTTCTGAACTCTTCCCACACTTGGCTGATAGTTGTAACAACGAAAGAATTTGCACTTTAAAGTAGGGAAGTCTGCCAGAGGTAGTGAAAAAATAAATTACTCTGAATGTTTCCAAACTCATCAGTTAGCAAGCTCTGCTGACAGCATTTTTACTAACAGAACTGTCAAACTTACAGAATGCTTTCTGCAGGATAAATTGTTTCCTATTAAGGTTGCTATCACCAATGTCATGTCTTCACACAGACCCCTTTTTACTAGAAAAAGGGCTACAGGCAAATAACAATCTCAACAGATATGATGACACACGACTCCAAATTCTGTACCTTTAGAAGTAGTCCTATAAACAACAAAGGACCATGATTTTAAGGGACATGAACACTTCCAGGCTCAATGACTATGAGGTGTAATACTCAAGTCCCTGGAAATCAATTAAAAAGCCATCCTGGCAACACTTTAACACACTAAGTCATCAGTAATGAGAGGAAAGCTCATTAGAGTGCTGAATAAAATGTACCCAGATCCATCTACATCACAATAAAACAAGTGGATGGAACTGCTTGTTTATGACTGCTTATTCATGTCCTACAATCTCCTATTTAATATAAAAGTCTTATTTTTTCTTTCCCTTGGGCATGAAATGTCCTTATAGGCCCACAGGTCCTGGTAACAGCAGAGGCAGGCTTTTTAATTCAGGCTCACCCCTGCCCACACTGTCTCTGCTCCTGACTGAAGGACCTTTCTTTTCTGAGACTACCCTAGACCCCTTTAAGAAAATGGGCCACACAAACAGAACATACGATGACAAAGATTCAAGTAAAAACTAACCTCTACCTATTCTAGTCACAGAAATGGTACTAGAATGTGCAGGCACTCTCAGTGCAACCAACTACCAGCACCAAAAAAACCCCAATTGATACTTGGGAGACCAAGGTTGGCAGTTTGCCAGAGCTGAGCACAGCATCCAACCTCAGCTATTGACAAAACCCAGAAAAACTCCATCCCTAAACCAGCAATATGAAGACAACTGAGGGCAGAAGAGAAAATGCAGCACCTGAAGAAATAGAGAAGGATGGTAAATGAGAAACCAATACATTTGGCCTTATCTCCACTTGAGTATTTGCTAAACCATTGTGTGTTTTAGGCTGAGATATTTCCTTCATAGCTAATAGCCAAGCTATTAGCAAGGCTATGTTTTGGATTTGTGCTGAAAACAGTGTTTACAATGTAAAGCCTTTCCATTATTGCTGAGCAGTGTCTGAACAAATGCTCACATTCTACTGAAGAATTATAAGGACTCACCATAATCTGGGTGAAAAATCTGTCGAATCAGAAGAAGAAACCATTCTTTTGTCAGGCCACCCATATCCAGACCAGCTTCCCCTACAAATGTGACTTTTAACTTCTTTTTCAGATCTGCCTTCTTCCTTGCTAGCTATTGTGAAATAGGTAAGGCAGAAGAAAAAGGAGATTTAACATATTATCACTACCATTAGCCATAGAGAACACAGTTCAGCCTCCTCTCCACTGTTCTCACTTTGCTTAAACCAGTAATTTGTATATTTTTCTACTAATATGTCAAAACTATATTAAAACAATGACTGAATTAAAGAAGCAAGATAATTATGACTACTTGACACCATCAACTGCTTTGCACATGGTGTCACTCTCTGGGCTTGAAAAGAAGCTAGGTGATGTACAAATAGACTTAATAAGCAATTAGATACAATGAATTGAGTTTGTCTGGAATATTTCAGACCTATATAATTTTTTACAGAGGATGTGCTACCAGGAGGAAATGACAAATCAAAATAGTACTCAGAAATAATTTGGAAATATTTAGAAATAAGGAAGCAAGCTAACACTTTCAATATTTGGACACCATGTGGGTCTGTGTAAGATGCCTGCCAGCAAGTAAAAGCTGCTTTTTACAACTGTTTTTTAGAGAGTGCTAACAAGCTATTTTCATTGCTTTATCCTAAGAGAGCATTTCATGCAGGTACACAAAAACCTCGCAAAGAATTAGATTACAGCCTTTTACAATTAACAGTGATCTTTCAGAGTCTCTACACAAGCTTTCTTTAAACCATTAATTACTGTCCAGCTCCAGAGAAAGTGTTTAAACCAGTCAAGAATATGAATGTAATAAAATAATCTCCATGTTGTTAGTTGCTCAAGTAAATTCCTATTACATAACTTTTATAACTATAGGTATAACTGTGTTATTTGAAATAAGCTGTTTATTAGCTAAAGTGATTTTCCTTTGCAAATTATTTTTTAAAATTTGAAATACAAGTAAGACATCTTCCTTCTCCACCTGCCATTCCCCATAAATTTGAGAATATGAATATTATATAATATGTTCTTACTCATCTCTGAGATGGGTAGAAGAAAACATTGGAAATAAATAGGAGAATACTTTGACTATAAAAACTTTTGAATTTCCTCTTGGTCATTTTAGTGGAAAAAAGCCCCTACAATGCTTGAGAGAAAACAGTATTACCAATCATATTTCTTTTGCTTTAGGAGAAAAGGCCAAAAATAGAGAGGTTTTAACATAGGAAAATAAAGTTTGAATGTACATTTTATGACATGAGTAATCAGAATCTGTTTGATGTTGTTTTCACTACCCGGACTGATTTTTCAGTATCATCAGGCTGTTCTCAATGTTGAGAAAGAGAGGGAACTAAATTTCATTAAATAATGTTAATTAGCAAGGTTCAGTGGATACTGAATAATTGCCTACTTTAATGCACACATCTGTTTCATTTCTAAAAAAGGAAAAATTACATTGAAGAATGTGAGGAATTAGTTAAAAGAATTTAAGAAAAGAAAGCCCAAAATTATTCTTATAGGATAGAGAAGGAAAAGAATAAAAATTTTCCAATTAGAACAGAACAACCTCATTAGTGATTAGTCACATATTATTCATGCTGTTATCATGGACTTGAGTTCTACAGAAACTGATAATTGTGCACTGTGTTTTTAACACAAAAATTACAAACACAAATACACACCATGTCCAAGCATGTATTTTGCTATGGGCTTAGCTATGGGGCAGTGTGAGCACAGGAAATGAATTTCAAAATGTCTAACCCAATCTGCTCTGCAGTGCTGCAATTTTGACAGTAATGAAATTATCTTTATTTGGTATTATGGAGTTATATTCCAAATCTCTTAGTGCAGAAGATTGAAATATAACACATCAAATCAAAATCTAACAACAGCTACTCTACAGTAACACGCAATTTAATGATATTTTTTTGTTACCTCATCAAGTGAATCACTAACCAGGTGTGTCCTCCTCACTTTCACATTTAAGAATAACATATTCATGTCAGGCTTCTGTCTGCGAGAGACTTTATCCACAAGGCTTTGCTATTTGAATGAAAAAGAAACATCACACCCGTAGAATCTTCATTTAAAAAAAAAGGCATTTGCACTTTGTAACTGTAAAAATTTCTCAGAACAGTGTATTAAAGACATTTTCCTAACATTGTAACTGCTTCAATATATTCCAGGAGATGGAGAGAAATTTCCTTCCTACTGCAGATACCATTTACACTACGTTTGAACCAACCACTTGGCAGGTTTAACAAGAAGGTGGCACATCCCAAATTGTTAAAAATACACTCATAAGATTCTGGAAACCGGTTTATGCTTTAATTAGCTATTCACAAGGTATATCCAGCAAGACAGGAATGGATAGGTGGTGGTGCTGTCACACAGAGCACTGAGGAAAGGAGTATCACCCATCACTTGTGGAAAACTGCCACTGAGGGAGGCACACAACACCTCTTTCCGAACACAAGAGGCTGCCCAGAAGCAGCACCTCTTCCATGACCTGAAAGGATACTGCTGAATCTTGGTCTTCGATGACAACACACCTCCACAGAATAAAATACAAAACAGTCCAAAATTCTCATGGAATTCTTCTTCCTTAATCATCATGTTAATTTAACATGCTAGCATGTTATGCTGGTTTCTCAAAAGAGGAAAAAAAGTAAGCCAAGTACTACAACTTTCTCTAAACCACTGCCATCTATAAGGATCCTGAAGCTAAATAAACAAAAAGAAAAAAATACTGAGAGAACATGGACATTTGTAGACTATTCACAGTAAAATGGTTTAAGTTCTTTCTCAGGGAAATCAGAAATATTAGAAGTTGTAACAGCAGGTCATGTGTGATACCAGTCTAACAAACACTCATAAAATACCAAGAGATGAGACACAAACATTTATCATTGAGGGACTTACCCGTGCAATACTTATCATTTGTTGTTCTGAGTCCCTTTGAATAATAACTTTTTTTGCTGCTATAGAAATAATAAATGGGTATTGACAGAAAGAAAACCTAACAAGAGAAAAGAAGATTAAATATTTTCTTTCTAGCATCTAGCATACTATTTTCATTTTAAGAATACAGGAGTGAATTATCATTCAGTAACTAATTCCTCCACTGACAATAATTTGCGAATAGCTGCTGTTTTTTTCACTTTGTATATAGTGATACTGACTCAGTAGAACAAACTGTTATTTGCAAATACTGCTAGAAACTGAAATTAATAATACTTATCTTTTGTCATTTGGTTTTTTTGCGGTTTGTTTAGTTGGTTTTTTTTTTCCTTCTCAAGTAGAGTATCAGGTATCAGACAGAAGAGTAGCCTGAAATACCTGACTCAGTGGAGCAAATTATGGTCTCCAAGTTTTCCCCAACTGCTGCTGATGGCAAGGAAAATGCCTATGAATGTATTGGAGGCTAAAATATGTCTGTAGTAAGACACAGTCAGAAGTCTATGCCAATAATTAACTAACTTACTTTATTTTCATCCATAATTTACATATGTTCTCTAGTTTGCAGAGGCAGAATGAGATTTATTCCAGTCAATCTCACATCCATGCAGCAAGTAAGTGGTGGCTATAATACGTTTTTCCAATAAAATAATACAGTATTTAATGTGGATCTATATACACATAAATGGTATGCATACCATATACAGACACTACATATCCACTACATTTAGTATAGATATACACAGCATAGATACAACGCTTTGAAGTACTACTCAACAAGAAATACCCAGTTATTCCTCTTACCTGTGAGAATTCCCATAGCATTGCCAGTTATGATATTCTTCCATAAGATCAATATGATCAAGTGTAGAATTATAGAAATCCGTGTATGAAATAATAGGAGGGCTAATCAGACTATTTGCAGCATCTACAAAGAAAACACAAAAATCTTTTAATATAATGCCTAGATTCAGCACATCTCATTTCTTGGCATCAAGAGCACCAGTGATCTCGAAAACTTTAAGCCAAGTCTAAAATGATACAAAAAATTAATAACTTAGCTAGAGAACTTAGCTCAGTCTTAGCTACAAAACTATAGCTACAACATAACACTACATTAATTGCTGTAGGAAACAGTAAACCCCTAGTTCAGCCCATTTATGATAAGGGAACCTCAGTTTGACTCTGGTTTCCTTACTGACATACACTAAATTAAGGCTTCATGGATAAAGAGGGATATGTTCTGCTGAAATTGATGAAAAAGCAGTTTGATAAATTAAAGTGTTTAAGAAATCCATGTAATTTCAAGCAGCTATAGCTAAAAAAATCTACATTTTTTCCAATATACCATCTAGACCTGCACAAAAATTAAGTACTTGACCAAAGAAAGAAAGCCAATTCACATTTAAACTATCTCATTATATAATGACATTCACAAAGTGGCAAACGGCTAGTAAGTTTTCTCTATTTGCACTTCAGCATAATTTAATTTTGGTCAGTCAGACACAAAGTAGTGTCTTTTGACTGACTGAATAGCTCTTTTTCCAGAATTAAGGAACAAGCAACTCTCTCATAGATGACTATAAACACATCTTGGGTTTAGATATAGGTGTGCTAATGTGCCTAACTCTGAACAGGTAGCACTGTATGGAATACTTTTAAGTAGAAGTTTTAAGTTAACAGTGAAACATCTTAATTCCAATTTTAATTTTCATTTGGTGGTTTTGTCTTCTCCTAAAAAGGAGAAAGTAGATGCTTTAATCACCATTTGGCAGCAGTTGAGAAGGTTTACACTTGCAGTAGTCAAATTTGCTGTGCTCTATGTTGAACTGAGCAGGGATTTACTTTTTTTAAGGTGTAGTTTTGGATGCAAGAGGCCCATGCATTGCCTGCCTTCCCTTGGATGCTAAATAGTTTAAATAGTTCCGTGGGGGTAGGTGAGTTACAGAACAAATTCTGGCAGCTACAAGTTTAAGACACTTTCTTTCATAAATCTAAGGGAAACCTTAACCATTGGTTACTTCTGTGGATTCCTGTTTGAACAATCTTCAGTTGTCACAGAAAAACTCTGCATAGCAACTATCCTCTACTGGAAAGCCGGTAGGAAGACTTACCAACAGAAGACTCTTGTTTACTGCATTTTAGCATTTTATTGTAATTTGTACTGTGCCACCATCATTATTACTCTCCCCCAGAAGAGGAGCAGTAAAAACTATCCTCTCCCAAGACGTGTGTGTATATATATAAAACACACCCTATATACACACACAAATATACATATAAAAACATGTATATGCCTACACAGTTCAAGAAAAATACCTACTAAATAAAGACAGGACTTTTGTTGCTGATGGAATCCACCAGGTACATTTCACCATAGGTGGAAACTCTTCAGGTTTTGCAGGAAACAGCCGTAAAGAAATAAATTGCAGTAACCTGTCCACCACCTGCTTGAACCTCTTCTGTGAAATCCTAAAACAAAAATGCTCCATTTACTCTGATGTGATCACTTTCTACACTAGAGTTTGTTATCAAATATCAATACTTTTTTTAAAAAAATCCCTTCACTAAAGTTTTTAAATTCAATTTTAATTGTTTAAATTATTTTTTTTAACTGCTTTTGTTCCGTACATAAAAACAAAATTCCAAATGTAAAGTTTGAAGAAGCATGCTTTTAAATAATGACACACGGTAATTCTCTTCAGTGCACCCTTAACTATACTCTTTAAGTCTGTGGAAAAACAAAAAAAACAAGAGCAATGGAATCATTATCTGTTCTTGACTTTTAGTAAACAAAACAAAAATCCTTATCTATTTCACTCCACACTCTGAACACTGAGGAATTCTGATTTGAGATACACGGTCCTTTTAAATAAAAAGTGGTACATGCTTCAGATACTTGTGCCATGTGCACATAATAAATTATATGCTGCACCACTTCCATAGTAGCACAACACTACACATATATGTGTAGGCATGTTAAAATAGCCTTTTCTAAACAAGAGCTCTCCTGTTTTAATGGTTTCCATTTTTAAAACATGCTTTAAGACTAAAATGATTGATACGTTTTTTGCATCATTAACCAAAAGTGGAAACCTCATTTGTTAAATGCAGTTCCAACGAATTTTACCACAATTTTAAACAAATCTGGACATAGGGAAGGGGAGGGAAATTGAATTACCATCCTTGCAGAGAAGAAAATCCTTAATTAAGATTTCCTAGGAGATTTGGAAATTGCACATGTGGCCAAACTTTGTTTTTACCTCAAACTGAACTTTTTGCTCAGTCAGTACATGGAAGACAATCTGCACACCAACTTAGGAGCTGCTCTTTGGGCAGTTACCCCCATACAACATTTTTAGTGAGGTGCTATTAGAGTTATTCAATTAACTACAAATCTAATGCACTGACCACACTCTCTAACCACCTCTATTGCACTAGGAAGCCAGGCCTCTAGCTCCTTTGTGGTTTCTGTACATTACAGCAACATTACAATATCTTTTGCAAGTTATGCAAGATAAAACTTTATTTAAACAAAGATCATAAAGATGTTTGTTTTAATAACACCATGAAAACATATAACTAAAAATTTACACAAAAGTTATTTTGCATGTGTTATCAACAAATAACTCTGATAAGTCACCTTGTGATTAAGGCTTTTTTTGCATAAATATAATAATTTTTATGCATTATACACATTTTGCATCTATAAATCAGTATCACTTAGTGGACTATGTCCACATGTATTTGAAAGCAACAAAACCAATTTCTTTAGTCAATCAAATGAACTTTCAAGTAATTTATAAAACAGTCAACATCAATGGAAATACAGTAACAACTGAAATCCTAGAAATGGAATTTGTAATGTGGGGTTTTGGTTTTTTTTTTTTACTTTTTAGACCAGTGCACTAGGAAATGATGGTCAGCTTCTGTTAAGGCTGCTATCTGTCTTAGCAAGTGAGCATAGATGACATAAGTAGAAGTGTTACTAAATTGAGGATTCTGAAAAAGATTAAAAAAAGGTGTTAGGTTAATAAACTGCATAAAGGCAAAAAAGTCATTAGGATTTTTTCTTATGTTTGTTGTTGCCAGTACAATTACACAAGAAAGTAGTTCACAAAATAGCTGTGACAGTGGTAAAACTATGGTAAAAAACAACTCACAACTTCTAGCCAATTAAAAAATACACAACTGCTGTATTGTAAAAGTATGATTTTTTTTTTCCCCAAAAGAAAGCCCACAGGCAGTACTCAATATTCTGGATTATTCTTTACATTGTAACACAAACTCCACTCTTCTAAGTGATGTGCTTTTCATATCAGTAGTACAAATTCTCTTAGTTCCTGTCTATCCCATATCAATCCAAACTGATTTTCCCTCTATTCCACACATTCACACATTCCCTCGTTTCAGCAGGAGATATTCTTTTAAATTCACAGCTAGTATATACCACCCCCGAGAAGAAAACTATTGTCTCAATAAATTAAATTTCCATTTGATAGTCTCAAATAACAGTAGAAATTGTCCCTTGTGTGCAGAGGTGTTAGGTACACTAGCAAAATATAAAGGGGAAATCTGCAACAAATGCAAGCCAGCTACAGCAGGAAAGGTAAGAGGTGGCCACAGATAGGAATCAGACATTGTAACCAGTCAGATAGACTGGAGAAAATGCAACACTAGAGAGTTACAGCAATATCAGAAAGTGCATATACTGAAACTTTCAGAGTCACAGCATCCTAATAAAGCAAATCTGGGAGTAAGGACAACGTAAGAACAAATAAGTAGGGAAAATACTTATTCTTTCAACCCAGAAAATAAAAGGAAACAATTACTTGTCTATTAGTGCATAGTTTTAATCTATGTGACCTTTCCCCACCAGCTGTCTTCCATTAAGCTCCCATTCCCAACATGCGTTACACTTTTTCCATATTTTAATACATTCTTATAACAGGAAATTGGATGTGAAGTATCTCAGCTATACAACCTATCTTGTTTGCACAGTATACTGGTTTATAGATTATAAGTTAAGCAGACACATACTTACACAAAAATATGGTATTTTTCTTACCTGCAAAAGTATACAATATGCTCTAAGATCATCTTTTGTTCGTGGCCTATGAACGAATGAAATAATAAACAGAGCCATATGGATCCATAATTCATACACATTAAGAGTCATGAAATAATGGATGATTTTGTTTTGCTTTGCTAATATGTATAGAATACCATATTTAAGAATCTTCACTGCTCTCAAAAACTGGAAAGGACAATTACAAATTCTGGCCATTCTCTAAAGGCAGCAGGCTATTTATTATCTGTCTTTTTAAAACATGACAGAAGTCCAAATAAAAAGGTCAGAATTGAAGAGTCAGAGGTGTTCCAAAGAAGGAATTCTGCATTATTGTCTACCTCAAGTGACACCATAAAGGAGTTTATTTGCTCTTTGGTATTTCCTGCAAGAATTCTCCACACACTTCTACCACTGCAGCCTCTGCACTTCTTCATGTTTATCAAGGGTTTTACATAACCACAAACACAGGCAGCAACAGCACAAAAAGCAGGGTAAGTTGGAGAAACGGGTAGCCAATACCTGGGTCACATGTGAGGTACAACAAGCCACTGTCTCTTGCTACACCTTTTTAGGAATCACGCCAGGCATTCTCACTGCTGTTACTTCATGCTAAGATGTTGTCATCTCCAAAAACCTTCCTGCTTTTGGGCTGTCCCCTTCTGCATCCTGCACTGCTCTTTCTGTGGTGCTGCCACACAAACAGTATTGTGAAGGAAACTGTGGATCAGGGAATTGCCCTGGTGGCTGTTGTGGGGTGGACAATGAGAGTAAGTTTTACCCTAGTTAAATCCCTTAATTAATCTCACAATTAAGATGTCCAAAGAAATGCCCTGGTAACAAGCAGGTGAGATTTGGTGACGGAATGCATGGCTGGGTATGGATCTCCCTCTCAGCGGTTCAATACCAGCTTACAAAGTTCAAGATGTATTTCAGCAGATTTGCCAAAAAGAATTAATTTCTTATGCATCAAATGAGTTGCATCACATTTTCTTTCTATGCCAAAACCAATAAAGATAAAACATACAGTAGATTTAAGTGCTGACGCAGCACTGATGCAAACGCTTACCCTGTCCATTCTTGTAGTAGACCATTAATTATTCCTTTTAGGACTGACTTCTGAACATCTTGAGGCTATGGAAAAAGGAGAGGAAAAATCATATCTGAAGTAATTATACATATTCAATACAAGATATTATACAAACGAGCACTCTTGCTTTGCTTGCATTTCAAGACAGCTGAGAAATCTTCCATGTTATGATGCTGAGCTCCTAAATATCTTCCTCACAGACGTGCTAGCTGAGCGTGGGGTTGTGCCAATGGTGCCTTGCAACACTTAAATCCTGTAAATATAATTTCTAAACTACTCCTATCCTTTGTATACAGGACCTACATTTTTACTGTCCTCAACCTCACATTTTCTTTATTTGCCACTATAAAGTCCCATCACAGCCATGTAATATCTCTAAGATAGGCAGTCTTTAAGAATTACCACAATATAAACTGTGCTTTACTAGTAGGAAAGATTTCCTCCTCTTTGACTAGAGCAGCTGTCATGATTCTATGACAATTCTCGTGGGATCATTTAAAGTATGTTTTGAGAGATTCTTCAGAAATCATGCCTATCTAGGAAAAACTTGGTATAAATGGTATAAAACATGAATCCTTTCTTCTACTTACAGTATTTAATAAGGCATCATAGACAACATTCACAAATTTTGCATCGATTCCAGAGTCCTCAATGGTATTAAATGGAGAATTGGTATCTTTCTGTAAGTTAGATAATACATGAAGCATTTTGAATATTTTATAGCTATCTTTGAAAATGTAAGTTTACAGCAAGCTTAGGAAAACATGTTCAGATAGAAGTATTTTCTTATCAAAACATAAGAATATGTTTCCTTAATTAGTATGCTAAAGAGAGCAAAGCAATAGTAATCTTACACATATTCATGTTGTCATTCTATTTTAAAAATGTAAGAGTGTTTCAAATAAACAATTACACTGAACTTTCATCTTGATTGTTGATCTATTATCAGACAAAGGCAAAACTTTAAGCATTCAATATTTGTTAAATAACTAAAGGTCACGGGTTATCTCATCCAGGCTCAGGCCCTATCATCCATATTAAATATCAGAAGCACATTTTGCTCTACAACAGGCAGGAAATAATAATTTAGCATGAACTCAGAAACACAAATATAACTGTTCCCTAGGAAAACCAAGTCATCATAGCACATGAACAGCTATAATAGAGCCCATACCACATCTTTTTTTAGGGATAGGGAATCTCTGTTTCCAGATTTGCCTCGGCCTCCACATTAGCTTGAAGGTTTTAAAACTGTAATTTGTGTCACAGTGTCATACACACAAACTACATGCTGGAATTTTAAAGCTCCACGAAATTGAAATATAATTGCTTAAACTGGAATCAATAAATCAATGAATCAATACAATAAGACATTGCCTACAAAAAGCAGGTGAGAGCATGACAAAATGATGTTAGTAGCCTTGAATACCTGGCTAAAGGCCTTTAACAGATATTTTTGTAAACATTTTGAAGACACAAAGCACTGCAATTACTAAATAGTATTAGGAATTATTTTGTACCTTAAATGCAGCATTTATCTCCAAGAAAGAATCAAAAGTTGTAGAATAAAAATTATGTACAGCTTTCCAATCTCCCGATGCCTTCGACTTTTCCATATCATCCCTAGAGAAAATATATTCAAATACTGGTAATGGTTTGATCTTTCCAGCCACTTAGACTTTAAAATGCACTGTAACTTTAAGCTTTTCTCACTAAGCACACTTAGAAGACAGACAAGCATAATATCCCTATCTTTCTAACCTCTTCCTTGTCATTAAAAGATCATGGTATTATAAGAGAACAAAAGCATAGTTTGTGTTTGATACATCTGAGCAATGTCTTTTATTCAAAATGTTAATTCACAATGTCACAGTTCAGTGTGTTAGGACAAATAATTAGCAGAGCAGAACAGAATTAAGCTGCAGCTACACTGACATGATAAAGTTTCTCAGAGTAATTTAAGAATGAGGGCTCCTAAACTACTCAAATTCACTAGAATTTCTTCAGAATTTTATTTATTTTAAATTTTTCAAGTAGAACTTAATCTTAGGCACATGAAAAGGTGGTCACTGGTGACAGTCAATGTGGCTTCACTAAAGGCAAATTGTGCCTGACAAATTTGGTGGCCTTCTACAGTGGGCTTCACAGTGCTAGTGGTTGATGGAAGAATGATATCATCCACCAGGACTTGTGCAAGGCCATCTCCTGGAAGCTGCTTCCTCTTGCTTTGCTGCAGGCTGTGCAGGAAATCCTCAGCATGGGGAAATCCCAAACCCAGCTCAGCACAGGGAGCAACTGCCAGATCCAACTGAGAAGGACCTAGCCCTGCCTGGAGGATGGCAACCATGGGAGAGAGGAAACAGAGAGGTGGTAGAGGCTCACAGCTGGGGATTCAAATGGACAGGACAAGGGCTAATGGCTTTAACCTGCAGGAGGGATCCTTTAGATTAGACATAAGGAAGCAGTTTTTTACAAACACTGCCACAGGTTGTCTAGGGACAACAGTCAATAGATACAAAAATCTGAATATGGAAAAAAAAAAATCAGCTCTTCGGATCACCTGAATACTCAAAATAATCAAAAAGCGTTCCTTTTCCTCCCTGGAAGCACAACATTTCAAACGGGGAAGAGAGAAATAATTGGCAGTATAACCAAAAAAGACTGCAAGAGATTTGTCAGCCCACAATAAGCCATACATATTCTTTTCTAAAATGAAACGTTCACTGCATTCCTAATTCTGAAGTATATGTTTTGCCATTTTTCGTGTGGAACAACATTTCAAGCTAGAAAAAATATTTTGATAGTTTTCACAGTAACAGAGTAATCAATCCCACCATCATACCCAGACTAACTCCTTGCCAGTCTTACTGAAACTGTTTCCTCATCTGAGATTAACAAAATCAAATGTATGAATTAGGTTAAAATGAGAAGAATTCCAAAGACAGGAAGAAAGCACACTTGTAGCAACACCAGTATAACTTACTGAAAATCTTTCACAGTTTTGGTTCGAATTGGAAGGGAAGGTTCAGGAGGAAATGGTGCTTTCAGCTCTTGGGGTAACGTGTCCATAGACAGGCGCTGCTTTTGCCGTACGTCGAGGCAAAGAGGTGGTAGCTCTCTCCCTTAAAAGAAAGGGAAAGAAGAGTAAATACAATGCATTCAACACAAATAAATTGGTACTAGGAAAGAAAGGGAACTCTAAGGGTTTGATTTTAATTCTTTTAAAAAGTATTTTTCTTACCATGTGCACATGCAGACATGATGGAAAATTTGGCTAACTAAGAAAAATAGCAGTGTTGCCCATCATTGTATTTTCAATATAAATTGCAAATATTTAATACACAAACTGCAACACCGGTTCTCCTTACAGTTAAGAAAAATCTCACGCACAACCATACCAAAGTCCAACTATCATACAAGGACAAAACTTAAATCTGTTTTTCTACACTGTAATATAGAATTTTAGCTAGAGATGGCTGTGGATCACCTACAGCTTCCATAAAGAATCTCTCCAAAATCCTAAATGAGAAAGGCAATTTCTTTTTGTCTCACACAGAATTAGTGGTGAAACAGAAGCATCTTTGAACACTTCTCAAGAAATCTGGCAGCCTACTCTAATACAACTGGCAGTGCTTTGTGAAGGTCTTTCTATTCTACTCCTTTTCTATTTAATCTGAGAATATTTGATCAGATTAGTGCGGCAAGACTTGGCAACAGTGCAGCTACTGTGAGAGGGGAGATGAAGCTGCCTCTGCGTCCAACACAGCTCCAAAACACACCCACCAGAGGCCAAAGCTGAGCCCAGCAGTGACAATGGCAGCACCCCTGTGACAATAGATTTAGGGAAGGGTAAAAAAAACTGCACAGCAGCTGAGAGAGAGGAGGGATTAAGAAAACAAACAAACAAACAAACAAACAAAAACCCACAAAAAACCCCCCCTAACCTACAGACACCCACGTGAGTGGAAAAGAAGGAGGTGCTCCAGGGTCTGGAGCACAGAGTCCCCTGCAGCCAGTGGAGAGCCCATGCCTGATCAGGCTGCTGGCAGAATTGGAGAGAAGTTGAGAACAAGGGAAGCTGTGGTAAACAGGGAAGGTGTTTTGAGTTTTGTTTCTGTTTTGTTTAACTGGCAATAAATTAATATCCTCAAGCCTGTTCTGTCTATGACAATAATTGGAAAGTGTTCTCCCAGTCTTAACCCATGAGCTTTTTCATCTTATTTTCTCCCCACGTCCTGTTGAGGAGGGGAAGCCATAGAGCAGCTTGGTGGGTATCTGGCAGTCAGCCAAGATAAACCCACCCAAAACATGAAAAAATATTTCCATCGCATTTCTAACACTCATTTTGACAGCGTCTTCACAAATATCCTCAAACACTTTTACAGACTGATTTATGCTGCTCATTTTTAAAAGCATTTACATGAATTGTGACATATGTTTGGGATAAAAGACACTACATAAAATAAGTGTCCTCAAAAGTCATACATATTTAATGAAAATCCTCTATGAATTGTCTAAGACCCCTCTAAGCCTTTTTGAAGATTTGTTTTTTTTTTAATTAACTAAACATCAAAGTAGTATCACTACACTGCTGCCTACTCCATTTATCACAGCAGGGAAATAGATGCTAAAAAAGTGCCATGAATCCAAAAGCAGATTTTTCTCACTCATGCTCATGACAGAGACACTGTCACTGTGACTTAACCCAGCCACCATTCATGAGATAACAGATCAGAACTGCCCTCAACCCCCTGAGGATGACATCAACTACTGATATGGAACCTTGCCCATTCTCACACCTGGAATTTTAATTATTTTAAGGTAAGAGTAGTAATTGAAAAAACCAAAGCAGACACACAGACAAGAAATTAATCCAAGCCAAGGTGCCAAACAATCCAACCATACAAACGTTCTGCTATTGAACGTCATTCTCTGAAAGCAGGATGGACTGATTTTAAAGAATCTAAGAATTTGTCTTATTTTTATACTCTGAGAATAACAAGATTTTTGATTTAACTCTCATTCTGTTTTCTCAATTTTAAATGGATTAAACATTGAGATGTAACCAGCTGAACACACCGAAATGAGGAAAATATTCTTCCTACATCTGTAGAAGAGGCATCTGCCTGCAGACACTGCTTCTGAATTCAGCAAATTGAGGCTGCAGGTACTAAGCTGGTAATTTGCACCCTGTCAGCAGTGCAATTTTCTTTGAAAAATATGCAGGTTAATTTACATACACTAAAATTGATTTTTAATAGTATCTTCACTACATGTGGTCAACTTCAGTATGTTTTGTCATTATGCAAGTTTATTTGTACATAGATTTATTTGCTCTTCTGCCAGTAAAGAACACTAATTAAGATTAGTAGTGAAACTCACTTGAGTTTCATTGAGTAGAAATGGGAAACTTCATGTATTGAGTTGATAAACAGCAATAACACAACATCACAAGACAAGAAAAAACAGTAATTTCTGGCTTCTTGCCCAGCTACATCAAGTAAAAAGATTCAGCAATGCATGACTGCTTAAGAAATGATCAAAAACTTTGGTGAAGAAAATCTCATTGGTACAAAGCAGAATGGGGTAGTCCAGGGAAGTTCAGGGTAAATGAACAGTGCAATTATTTTCATAGTGACCAACACAGCTACTGGCTGATGAAGACTTTCAAAGAAGATAAAGCAAACAAAAGTTACTGTATTTGTAACATTAGAAAAGAACTAGAACAATCTATTTAGTATATGAATTTCACACCAGATAATTGTTACATTAGAAGACTCATTATATGTGGCAGCAATGTAGCACACAAACATCTCCTTACTTTTCATGCTGTATTTACCAGCATTAGCTTTTCTACACCTTTGTGTTCAATGAAATTCATGTTCTTGGAATCTGAAGTATTATCAGTATATGCAGCTATATATATACAGATACACCTGTTCAGAGACAGCACATATATAGATAAAAGTGCAAAAAAACCCAAACACCAAAACACGAACCAAGCATTATTCTTGAATGCCAGATTAGCAAAAACCAGCATCTTTAACTCATAAATTTGTTTAAATGGTTAATTTCTCCATAGAATATACATACTGCCTCAAAATATTTTGAATTTACCTTTGACTCTTACTAAAAATAGTCTGGCTTTATATAGGCAGGTTACCCTGATCCTGAAACTACCACAGCATCTGCTCAATTTTACACACTGAGCTCTATTTCAATATATCCTTGACTATAATAAATATTGCCACGCATTAATGTAGTGAATATTAACAACTAAGTACTTATGAGGCAGTAATTACAACTGGGACAGCACTATTTGCAGCAAAATTGAGGGCATTTCAAGAGAGTAGTGTTTAGAGTTTATTCTTGTCAGGTATCAAGAAAAAGGCGGGGGGTGGATCAGGGGAGAAGCAGATTTTTGGTATGTTGTGCCACAGTCAGAGAATTCTTTACTGTGGTTTCCTTTGTGTAGAACAAAGCGATTTGAACTAGGCAAAAAAAATCATGTCTGAGGCACATTCAAACCTTTTGTATTTCAGTGATTGCCCTCATTTACCTCTTTAGTCCATAACAAAAACTGCTTTAAAAAAAAAAAAAAAAAAAAAGGTCTTGCACTGCTTTCAGTTTTGCTGTATAGCTAGTCGGACTAATAAAAGATTATTTTAGTAAGAATCTAATGCTGCAAGTTATAAACCACCTTTTTCTGCACAACTTTGAAACCAACAATACTTGTCAACAGTTTTATTTCAAAGTCACACTACTGAGGATCTCTTCGTGCAGTCTCTTCCTTGCCTCAAATTTGCTGAATGCTATGAAGACTTAGTGAAGCACAGCATCTTAAGCATAAAGGGGACTTGCTCAGAGACAAGATCAATACAAACCTGACAAATGTTTACATTTGTTACAAGACCTGACAGTCTTCTATGAGAAATTCCAAATTACTGAAATTCCTAGCCCAAAAGCCTAATAAAAATTCCAGGTCTAACCACAACATCATCTCATCTAGGCTTCATGATTCTAGCCTATCATACTGAATATAGAGCTACACTTTCTATCTTTTCATCAAGTATTGTTACCTGTTGCACAACAACCTTCCTTCTCACTTATAAAGCTCTCCAGAACTTACCAATTGTTGTCTGTGCGTTTTATTTTTTGCCATCACTGGCCTTCATTTTCACTGAAAAACACCATCTCTCAGCAACTGTCTCCCTTAAAAGCTTTATGCTTGCCTCATTCCCACCATCCTTCAGATGGCAATAAAACAATTTTCTCCAAAGTTCTGACAATTTCTAGAGACACTGCCTGATTGCAGCTAGACAAAGAATATCCGCAGACAGACTGCCAAACCAGTACCTTCCTTTAAAACTTCAGATGGTTATTTCACCCTCCAGGTGTATTTGTTTTTTCTTATCCAACTTGTCTCTATGACACAACCTCTACTGGGGATGGGCTATCACATATATCACTGCCTGTACAATGTACAACACAGCATAATTTAATGAAATCTAGATTTCTAGATTTTCTGGCACTACAACAATACAAACACTGGCAGAAAATTGAGCACCTTCTAAACTTGGTAACTAAGTAACACAGGTTTTTTTTTTTTCTTACCATTTTTGATGTTGGGTATAACAAGCTGCGTAGGCGAATTTCTGTTTCCGATGCCTTCTTTCTTTTGGTTGATAGTTGTGATCAAATTGCTGAAAGTGGAAAACTGATTTTTGGCTCCTTCCTCCAACCCCTGTAATTAAGATGACAATATGCTCTAAAGGGCTAAAACTTTACTGCTAGAGTAATCTTCCTAGTGAAGTATTACACAGAATTGTTAAATACCTTTTATCTTGAAATCAAACTGGTACTAACCAAATAAGAAATAAATAATGATTCTGCAAGTTTGTTTCAAATTGATTGAGGTATCATAAAATTCCTTTTCATTACATAAGAAAACTCAAGTATTCATTTGCAGGATATGAAAATATCCTTGGATTACTGCGAGGAAAACACTATACAATTAGGATGCTGTCAATGATATTCTACTTTTCTGCATCTTAATATCTACTTTTCTACTTCTCACTACATCCAGCTCAGTTTAAACAGAAGAGAGTGTCACATATTTCTTTTTCCAAATAGCCCTAATATATTCAAGTAGTTTAGACGAATTTCCCACGACTTGAAATGTGGGGCCAAAAATTCTAACCTGCTAAAATATTTCAATACTGACTACCTGGGTAAAACTCCCTAATGATTCAAAATGGTCAGCACCTGCTGCCACTGAAGAAAGGCTGACCAACCAACATTGGTTAACAAAGTGCTGAAAGACTCCCTGCTTGAGCACCCATTCATGCTGTCAGCAAGGAGCCTGCACAAGTCTCTGCTAGGAAGTGTTGAGTGCTAATGCGTTTTAACAGCAAACAGAAGTGAAATCACACATCAGACTTCCAAAGGATTGTGCCAATTAGTCTGCTTAGCTAATCAGCACTGGGTGCTATTAGATACAGTTATTTACTACAGAGTTTGCAAAGCAGAGGCCGGGTTAGGAGGCTTGCCCAAGATGACAGAAGTCTCATGATGCATATTTTCATCTCAGTTCCAAGACATCAGTTGATATCAGGAGAAGGTAGATCAACTCAAAAAAATATATACACGCTTCCTGCACATCACGATTTCCAACCTCACAGTAACCTAAAGACTCATTGATATCTGGCATCTGTGCCCTCAGTTAGAAAAATGGTTCCACACAAATCAAAACTTTAATTCTGCAAATGGGAATACACATTCTAGAATTAACGTAATATCCTATCAAAAATTTTGAACCCATACATTTCCCTTTCCCCTTAACAGAAGTACATTTGGACTAAGACATGCAGTCAGAGTTCTAAGAAAAGCACTTCACTTCCACCACAACATCCACAAAAACCACCAGAAGGGTAATAACACAACCCATAAGCCTACCACAGCACAGTGTACACAAGATGATACACTGCCAGGAATTTTAAATAACTGTGGCACATACAGCCATTTTTCCATGGCTCGTAACTCACTAAATTGTAAATTCAAACAATCATCAGGACTTCTGGCTTTAAAAATATCAAATTGGAATTTCTAAAATTGGTATTTTTACTAAATTTCAATTTCTATTTCCAAATTCCTTATATGCAACAAATATTCCAAAATAAAATGTAATTCCCAGTGTAACTTCCAGATTAACATTTCCTTTTAGTCTATAACCTTTCAAATATCATTAAGATGATTCTTAAAAATCACCTGGCATGTGACTGGAGAAAAAGCAGACCCTGGGCAAACATTAGTGACTGAAAAAGAACTTTTAAACAAATCCAGATCTGAGGTTAATCATCTCTGTCACAAAATGTGTGCTCCAGGCAGAAAAGCACTGAAGCACAGACTAGTCTAATTATGATTAATAGCACAGATAATTGAAGAAAGGGATTTTTTTGTTAAATAAATTATTGTGACAGCCTTTTTCACTGACTTAGCTTTCTAGGTTTTACTCCAGCCATGTCACTGAAATACTATAGGTGAACAGTTTTAAAAAAAACTTTCTCCTTACTGCCACCTCCCTCAGCAGTGATCATAAAGAACAAAAAAACCGCATGCCATCTTTAACTTCATCATCCTGTTTCAAGTACAGTTCCAACAATATTAGACAAACATATGGACAAGGCTTTATTGGGAGGCCCTGGAGGGAAACTTCATGCTTATTAATGAGAAACTCTGACAACCCCTGGGGGAGTAGTCTAGGGCAAGTGCACAGCACCATGTCACACTTAAAAATTTTGTAGGAGTTCCCTGAGCTTTCAGAGCCTAAGATTCTACAAGCACACTGCCATCAGAAAACTGAACATCCACCATCCCCCTCCCACCCACCAAAATGAAAGAATATGCTTAGAGGGAATAAGTGGATCAAAGTGATCTTTAGTCCTCTTTTAAGAGCATATTAATAATGCACAACTCTGCTGGCTTCTTAGTGGAAGTTTTCCAAAGCGTAAGACTGGAAAGGTAGTAGCATTATACTTTATAAAACTGTATTTTTCATTATTGAAGTTAAATGAAATGGTGAATACAAGTCAAAATGTTTGCAAAGAGCACATACAGACAGCTTTCTTGAAAGCGACCAAAGATCATCTAGAGGAGTTTCTTGAAAGTCCTGTGTTAGCCCTAACATTGCTCACTCAAAACACTTCTGTATATGGCAAGCAAAGACTAGTGAGGACAAATTCCCTGTGCAAGAAGACATGGAGGTCACTCAGATTTCCAAAAGGCATCTGACAGTTCAACAGGCTGCACAAGAAGCAGGGTTTTCCCTTCCATTCATAGCTTGAAAGGTGTAACTTAGGACTGTTTTTCTTTAACAAAAGTCTCTAATTGTTCCTATTTATTAGGGAGCAAATTAGCTTTCCACAAGTTTCTTTCCAGAATCTGAATGCTGACACCCGAACGATGACCCCTTTGGTGACAGTCTATGACATCTCTCCACAGAACTCTCTCTTCTCTCCTACTGTAACATACCATTGAAACCCATATAAGGCTTTTTGGTAAATTCAAACCCCACCCTGCACCTGACACACAACCACACCCAGCCAGGTCTGAGCTCCTCTGTGCAGGTCGACTTAGAAAGCTTCTGCCTGTGGGTGACACTTCAGAGCTGTCTGACGGATGTCCAGCTACAAAGAAGTTTTCCTGACTCTTTAAAGTAGCTGGAATTCCACATGGCCATCCAGGGGCACACATTTTTCATTAGCTGAGCTAAGCCTGACACATTTTAGGCCAGCACTTGTATCTTTATTCTAAGGGACAGGCATTTGCCATTCAAAGTCTAAGGTGGAGATATTCACACGTAAAAACTCCTGGGCACATGTCCATTACAGACGTCTCCCACCAAATTGGTATTTGAATCACAAGAATAAACATATTCTTGCACATTCTGACAGATTTACAAAGCTGAAAGTCTTTCAGAAAATTGGAACGTTTAGGCCAAACACAAAATTGGCAGAATTGCTCCGAAGCGTTTGCAGTTTGCATACAATTACTTAGTTTAACGTCACAATTATTTCCTAACAGTCATAAATATTATATGTGCAACCTTTTAAATTCAAATTATGAATTTAAATAAATGATAATTTAAATGATAATTTCTAATAAGTCAGATGCTTATCAGAACTGCTGAATTAAAATCTCGTAAGTTTATTACGACAGGATTAGTAATATTTTTGTTCTGTTGTTGGACTGAAGTAACTTACCACAAGTTTTAATATTAAGTTATATAAGATACCTAACTTACGCCAGGAAAATTTTATGTTCTGTAATATTGTACAGCCAGCAGAAAGAAAAGCACAACTCTGATATAATTAAAAACCTGAAAAAAATGTTTCTGAAATGAAGTTATTCTGTCAAATATCCTTTCCCCCTTTTTTCTCCCTGCATTAATTCACTCATCATTTCATCAAAATGTTCTGTGATCTTTGCTTCAACACAAAACGGAAAAAAATTTTAAGAAAAAGTTAAAAATACAGAAATATTTCCCAGCTACCTCTCTTGCCATTAAGTGTATTAGAGCTGAAACCCTCCACCCCCGAGAGCCCTTAATGAACATTCACAATGCTGCAAACCCTCAGTCATGACTAACCCGACAGAGCAGACCGTTCTAAAATGTTAACTATAAGCGGATGGAGAATTTATAGCTTCATTATGTCATTGCTTACAGATGCACTTGTTATTTTTAAGAAACTTGAATGAAAGCCTCTCAACGGAAAGGAACATGAAAGAAAATGAAGATGATGCTGCTTCCCCCCTTTCCTTTCCCCTCCCAAATAAAGCGGCAAACACAGCAAACGAACACGGAGTGGCACAGGCGGGCCCACGGGCGGCTGCCCGGGCGCTGACGGGACCTACCCCGGCAGCCACGGTGGACGCCGACGGGATGGGCGGCAATTTCTCTCCCTCCTTTTCCTTTTCTTTTTCTTTTCCCTTCTCCCCTTCTTCCTCTTCTTCCTCCTCCTCGCCGCCCTCCTCGGCTGACGGGGCCGCGGCGCTGCCCTGGCTCAGCTCCGTGCCTGGCGGATGCCCCTCGCCGGGGCCGGGGGGCAGCTCGGCGGCAGCCGGCGGGCTCTGCAGTGACATGATCCCGCTCCCGGCCGTCTCTCTGCTCGCGGCAGCCTCTCAGTGCCGTCGGCACCCGCGACCCCGCGCCCTCCTCTTCTCCTCCGTCCGAGGAGCCCCCGCGGGCACTCTCAGCTCCGCCGCTCCGCTCGGCCGCCGCGGCACTGCAGCAGCCGCGCTGCTCCCGGGCGCCCAGACACCCCCGCACGGCGGGGCGGAGCGCAGCGCAGCGCAGCCCGGCCGCCCCCGCCGCGGCCCCGGCGAGCAGGGCGAGCGCGGGACGCGGCGCAGCGGAGGCGCCGCCGGAGCCGCTGCCCGGGAGCGCCCTCGGCCGCCGCGCCACCTACAGACCGCGGGCAGTAGGAGCGGCCGCCGCCATGCTGTTCATGGAAACGCGCCTGGCGGCCGGGGAGCGGCGCGGGGGGAGCGGAGGACACGGCGGCGGAAACTCCGCGGCGCAGGAACCGGCGCGGGGCTGCGGCTGGCCCCGCGCAGCCGCCCTGGCAAGAGGTGCCGGGCTGGGTGTCGGGCACTGGCGGGACCCGGGAGTGATGACGAGGAAATAAACAAGTAATGAACAACTATAAACATAAATATAAAAAAATATAAATATACCAAATATAAATATATATATATGGATATAGAGCTGGGCGAAGGGCCCCCGGGGCGGATACCGCTAGGCACGGCCATGCCTCCGTTACGCC
>VZSR01000257.1:2180771-2211977 GCA_013398615.1 Brachypodius melanocephalos | reverse complement strand
AGGCCGTGCTGGCAGTGTCACCTCTCACACCGCGCTGTCGCCCCACGGCACAGTCCCCGCCGCTTCGGGTCATTCTCCAACGAGAAAATACAGAATCATTAGAGTTGAAAAAGCCCTTCGAGATGATCAAGTCCAACCTTCGACCAAATAACACTATACCATATCGTGGAGTCAAAACCTTACTGCGAAGGGCTGTGCCGTATCATGAGGAATGGATGTGTAATGAAGGTATGAGCATAGTCCTGTCTCTGATGGCAAAGCCAGAGCGGTGCCTGGGTGTGCACTCTGGGCCCTCCATTTGGGCAGTCTCGGGCAGCCTGAGGCGGTACCCGCTGCCAGAGCCTCAGTGCAGCTCCCTGGCTGTGCTGGAGCTATGCTGTGTGTGAAGTAAAACCATCTTCAGAAGAGGTGCTTTGTTAAACTGGTTGCAATACAACATCTAGACCAGATGTAACACATACTGTGAGGTACTGACCTGCCACTTGGCTCGGTATGTGCAGCTGCAGGAGCCCTGCTGTGTGAGAGGGGGACAATGTTGTGTTCCACAACCTGCATCCAGTTTAAGCTCTTCAAACCACCAGCTGCCAGACAAAACAAGTTTCCCTCAGACCACTCTAATTTTGTCTCTGAAGAAGAGTTTTTCTCCCAGCTTCAGGAGTGTGAATAGCATTACAGACCACTTGAAACAAATCTTCAAAATTGTTTTTCAGGTGGAGGAAAAGCATGTGATGGTTTTTCTGAGCATTGGCACCACACAAGTAGCTCCTGCAGGAGCTGTGGGAAAGATTTCTGTAAGAGTCATAATAGCAACAGCACAATAGGTACTGCAGTGTTAATCTAACACATTGAAATAGGTTTTTCATTTTTGAAGGAACTGGCAGACCTCGAGTTTTTTTAGGTTTCATTAAGAAATGGCTTTGTCTCCTTACCAAGTTAAATATGAGATCTGGTTTTCCAAGAAGTTCACTCTCTTTGCTGTGCTTACTTCCCAGTGACTTTCAGCAGTTTGCGTGAATAAGTGGCCTGTTGCACTTAAACAAAGCCCCCCCAAACACTCAGTCATCTTTCTCCTTTCCATGCCAGGAAATAACATAATGATAGTAATTTCAACAGCTTCAGTACAAGCAGCTTTACACCCAGTGGCAGTCCCCAGCTAGAAATAATTGGCACAACTGTTTTATGGAGCTGTGCCAGCTTGAAACATGGAAGGATTTGCTCCCTTGAGCCTGCAAAGAGAGATGAAATAAAGAAAAAAGGTAAATGTAGAAAGGCAAGTATAGAAACAAATTCATATTTTTTTCAGTTCCATTGAGCTATAAAGGCCTGATTTTTGGCAGTGTCAAAAACACTGAAATAGTTTTCTACCAAGGTTATCTCACAAAAAAGCTAATGCAACATCAAAGAAATCAACTTCTATTGTCCATGCTCTCCTGTGCTATTTGAAGCTGAAATGCTCTACTGAACTAAACTAATTCAGGTGAATATTTTGACTCTTGACAATTATGAAAGTAGGCATTAAAAAGCTCTTCCCATTTTTGTAAGAGAGCAAAATAACCATATACTGAACAAGCAAACACATTTTCTTATTTCCAGCTAATGTAGCATACATCTGGTGCCCAGGGTTTGAAATTAAAAGTATTTCAATATCATTCATAGATGCACAAGGCAGTCAAAGATATAACCACAGCTGGGAAAGACATGTCTACGTTGGATTTCAGTTTTCTAGCATGGATGGACGCTAGCTGGGAGCAGCAGTGCTGCATGTAATGAGGTGCTGCATGTAATGAGGTGACACATGTAATGAGGTGATGCACATAGACTCTGCAGTAATTTGTTGCCAAAGTGATGAACTGGGGTCGTGGGCAATGGAGCAGTCAGAAAACAGGATAAAGACATTCTAGCGCTAAGATTTGTGGGATATACCATATACACAATTTTCAAAACTAAATGGAAGTATGCAGCTGCCGTCCTACAGACTTCATGAATTTGTTGGCCAAAGGGCCTGGGAGCCTTGACAAAAGGCCAAACACACTCAACGCCTGTATCTCAATGGACACTTTCCTTAATTTTTTACATCTCTTGTAAGCTGCTTAAAAATCTCAAATCACGTAGTGCCAGATGCTTCACTGAATTTTTTGGTAAAAGGGGCAAAGGTAAAGTTCAACTGAAAACTGTTGCTCATGCCCAAGTACATGTTGTCTGGGTCTACAGTTCTTGCTGTTCCTGGAGGAGTCTCGCTTGACCCCATGCTGGCACACCATGCTGCTGGCTCAGATAAACACATCCACACTGCAGTATCACCCCTGAATAACTGGGGAGGACACAGGCAGGATGTGACCCTGAACAGATTTTCTTGTACTTATGGAAGAAGAGTCCTGCTTTAGCAGGATGTTGACCCATTCAACTGGAATGAGACCCTCTTGACACCTTATTTTAAAATGCTTCACAAATATATCTCTTCTATCCAAAGAGTTTGAATTGTCAGGAAGGGGGAAAAGTCACTGGCACATCTCTGTGCAATGACGTGGCCAGGCACAGACTGCCGCTAGGAATGACAGATGGAACCAAACCAAATGCTAACATTTGGTCACAAATGATTACTAAATGCTTACAAGTAATAGATACACTCACAGAGACTGGCATTTGGGAGTGACACGCAAATGTAAAAAATAAAAAGGGATAAATTCCCTGCCTAGTATCATCATGACAAATAGTGGTTGGATCTCACATTTTTCTCTGCAGTCAGAAGTTAAGTTCAGCTATAGCCAAAACCACCCTTGGTTTAATTCAGTAACATGAGGGTATAGATTTGGACTGTTACGGGGTTTTCCCTGATCCTCAAATGGTTTACTAGTGTTTGCAATCAAATGGTGTCAAACATCTCTGGTGCAAACTGGTGTTTCAGGAATCAAAATGACATGTATCCTTCAGAAAAGGTAGGCTGAATTTTCCCATTCAGTTGCTGATGTACTCTTATCACAGATTTATACTGTGTCTGTCTTATGGAATAGTACTCTTTCCTTCTCTTTATACCTTTTGAAGATCACTTCCGAGTACAAAATATTTGGCCATTTGAGAGATGTGTGCTTTGTGAGATGACCCTGAGTGGGCACAAGGGGAAGCACAGGATGGCTGAAACATCAAAAGAGGAAGCAAAGGCTGGAGACAACTGATTTCCTCTCTATGCGAGTGGGAGAGAAAGAAATGGTTGGGAGTTTTCCAACACAACAGGTTTTCAGCAAAACATTCTGTTTCAACAGAAAGATCTGATTCATTGAAATGGAAATGTTTTACAAAAAAGCATCTTTCTCAATGACCTTTTAGCAGAACTCAGGCAAGATGCCACCGAAATCCACCTGTTATTCTGCCGACTCAGTTGGAGAGCCCACCACACTTGCCATGTGAATCACAAGAATTAAAGACGTTGTAACTTCTGGCCTCCCTGACCCGCTAACTCCCGAGCTGTGGTCCCCTCCTGAGCCACCTGCCCACATCATCCTTTAGAGAAGATGGGATTTCATGTCTGCTCACAAGTCTGAGACTGCACAACCTGAGAGCTTGTAAGGGATGACAAGTCTTGTCCAACCTCCCATTTTTGCAGCCACCTGTTTCCCTTGAAGTTGGACTAAGGTATAAATTTGAAGAATTTTGCCTAAAAGAGTCCAAATGATTATGAATCCATCTACCATTGCTAATGAGCTAGTCCATTTATATTTATTATTCTTGCTGCAAATTTGAAAATATGTCAACCTCGAGCTTGGCTTACTGCTTTAGTCCCTGTATCATATGCCTTCATTTCCAAGAGAGAAAAGCTCCTTTTATTCCAGCAACACGTATGCAAAGTGCCCTCAAACCCTCCTAAGCTAAGTCCGTGTTATTTCCCTTATGACTAACATTGGATGAATCTATTGCTCTTGCTTACTGGCTATCCTCTAGCACTTGAAAAGTCTCATTTAAAAAATAAAATTATAAACATTTGTACAAAAATGGTGCAAAAGAACTTGGATAATCATCATTCACTGAAACGCTTACATGCAAGTTGGGTTGTCTTGGCAGACAATTATATCTTTCTCTTTGGCAAATTGTAAGCATTTGATTGAAGGTACATCACCAGATGGGACACATCCAACTTGGGCATTCCTAGAACAGAGAAGGAAGATGTAATCAGAGGTTCTGTCTTATTGACATAATTACGTTTTCCCTTTGGGCTCCTTGTCGTCACTGACTGGTGCAGTATAGCAGCTCTTCCAGCCAAATAGAAAAGGCTTATGGACTCTGGTGTCTAAGCTATAGATTATCTTCTAGGTTAGTCATTAACTCATTTTTATCTGCTGAATAAGGTGAATATTATATTACCTCTTGCCAGGGAACAGGACCTTTCTGTTGAAAGAAATCATTACCCTCTCTTTTAGAAATGCAATGGCTTTTTCAGAGGAAGTTTATCTGTGATAATGCAGTTTATGCAAACATTGGAAGAAAGATATGGCAAGAGAAAAAAATCACCAAGTGAAGAGCATTCACTTAGTGACCTCTTAGCTTTACTAAAGTTTCCATTTCTTCTCTCCAGAAAGCTAGTGTTGGTTATTCAATCTAAATTTCACTTTATTTCACTTGTACAGAATGTAGCAGTAGCATGGTCTTCCCCAAGGTATAGCGAGAGACAGACATTAAGGCTGGGAGATAGCCCACGACTTTTGTCATGTCTGACCTGGAATTTATTTTTAAATGAGATACAGGCAGATACTAGGCACAGAATTTTACGCAATTTCTATTCAAACTGGAAATAAGAAACAAATATGCCATCCTAAAGCGGGCTCAAGTGAGGCGGCAGTAATAATGTTTAATTCAGAAAGTAGCTTATATACCTTTGTCATGTGACCTATAAGATTATAAACCACTGTTAGAATGAACATTTGTTTAGCGTGGCTTTGCAAATCTCCGCTTACTTAACGGGTAACAAACGAGTCTGATTTTTTTAAAAAAGACAGCGTTCTTGGACTGAAGTGACAGCGAGAGATGCAATTTAAATAATTTCAGTCTGCTCATCCTCTGTCTAGGGGGAGCTGGAGGAGCAGAGGGTGCAGGGGAGCGATCGGAGGGTGCCGTAGCCGGGGCTGCAGCTCCCTCCAGCGCCGGCTCGGCGGCGTTTCCAGGGAAGGGAGAAAGCATCGCGCTCGGGGTTCCTGCTGTTTGGAAATTACTTGTTACTCGCAGACATGTCCGACAGAGTGGAAGTACCTAGATTTCGAGTTTTAAAGGTAATAAATATGGGATAAGATCATATAGACAGTGATTTGCATGAGTATCCTTGAAACTGTTAGGGCAAATGGCGCAGAAAATATTAACCCCATAGGATGGTTTGGGCAGGATTGAGAGCTGGATGCTTGCAGACTGTCGAGAATTTCACATTTTTAATGCAGCCTGTGGTATTTCTTTTGTAATGTCTAAATGGGATGGGTAGAGTGTCTGCTTCTTCCAGTATCTTGGATAGCTAACTCTAATTGCCTTTCCTATTAATGGCTAACTTCTACAAATAGAAGTCTGAATTTGTGGAGGTCTTGAATCTCCCAGGGAAGAAAGGCATCTGTCACTCATAAGATGGTAGCTAGAATCAGAGAGCTGGGGCAGATGCTGCCCTACCACTGAATGGTGCTGTCCTTGCTGATGAATCTGCAACCTTCCTGCCACACTTCTCAGGCTGGTCTGTAAGATAAATCACCTCTGCTTTTCATCTGTGCCTACAACTCTAGGGGCATCTAAAGTGGAGGGTGAGCCTCTGCAACTGTTAGTGGTGCTGTTCCTGCACTGCAGCAGAGCAAACCCTGAGGACAGCTGTCCCAAAATCTGGTTCCTCATGTGTAGCAGGAGTCTGGTTTGGATCCAGCTGCCAAATTGTAGCACAGGCACTGATGTGCCTCAGCTCAGCACCTGGCCAGGCAGGGTCTGTTGGGTGCTGTGCCAGCCTGGCTTTCCCAGGTTCATCTTTCCCTCTTCCAGGGCTCCTTCACTTTCCCATCTTCCCTGCTCAGGGCAAGTTGTTTGAGGAAGACAGTTTTTTTCTAAAAGTGCAAGAAGGCTCTCTCCCCTGTCTCCTGTAAACACCATCAGTTTCAAACCCAACTCTTTCACCTTCCCAAGATTTTCTTAACTTTCCCCAATGCTATTAGCTGCAAATTTCCTGTTAGGCACTGCAATAGACCCACTGGCTGCTTTTCAGTAACTTGCCTGGAGGAGCTTTGAGAGTAGATAAATGTAAATAAATAAGATCAAGATGTGTTTTATGGATACTGTCTAGCTTCTTTTACATAAATACTCATATGCACTCAAAACTTGTTCCTTCCTAGACAGCGTCTGTTCTAGCAAAACCTTCTTGTCTGCCAAAAAGCACAAAAAACTCTCCATGGATAAAAGGAGCAATGCAAACACAACTAATGTAATGGTGACTACATTTACCTAATGAATGAACAAATAATGCTGTTTTGCTTCTCTCACCTTCAGAGGAAATGTGCACCAAGTGGTTAATAATCCATCCTCTGTCCTTGCCCCACACAATATCCCTGTATTAAGAAAACTCCACCACAATGCTTGACTGTAGGGGCAAAAACATTATGAAAGCAAATAATTGGTCTAGATAACAGAGTTCATATAGCTGACTTTCTCCTGAATTATCTTTCAAGAAATGTTTTCCCTTTAAAATTTTCCTGCACTTATTCTCCTTAAAACATAAATATTTTGATATTTTTTGCAAAAGCCTTCACCTTCAGTGGAGTTCCTGTGCACACACAGTAAGGCAGTAGAGAATCCTGCAGTTACAAAACACTATTCAGATATAAATAAGAGATAATAAACAGCTGTACCAGTTCCCTGTATAAATTGTAAAACTTGTTGAAAATCCACTGGAGCAGGGAAAGGACTCCTCTCTCTGAGAAGCAGCAGAAACAATGTGTGATGAACTGACTGTAACTCCCATTCCCTGATTCCCCTGCTCCACTGCTGGGGAGGGGGTAGAACTGGGAAGGAGGGAGGAGTGGAGGAGGCTGTTTTGAAGGTCTTATTTTATTTCTCATTATCCTGCTGTGATTCTACTAGTAATAAATTCAATTAATATCTCTAATTTGCATCTGTTTTGCCAATGGTGGCATTTGATGAGTGATCTCTCTCTGTCCTTATCTTGAACCTGTGAACCCCTTTTTATATTTTCTCTCCCCTATCCAGCTGTGGAGGGGAGTGATAGAGGCTTTGGTGCGTTTCTGGCATCCAGCCAGGTTCAACCCAATGCCCACAGTCTTCCACATTTTCAGCTGATATTGCAGAATTTATTGTTATTGAGTATAGAGGTGCCTGATTTGCTGGAGAGCATTGCAGGAGTACAAGCTCCTTCCCAAAACAGCGATGCCAAATTATAATGTCATTTGTATTTATCCAAGTAGTTCTATTTATAATAACCTTTCAGGTGACCCAATTGTACACTTGGTAGAGCATGTCTAAAGAAGATTAGTTTCTATCTTTCAGAGTATGAAGTAGTGTACTATATAAATACTGCAGCTTAGC
Source organism: Brachypodius melanocephalos (assembly GCA_013398615.1). Taxonomy (NCBI): domain Eukaryota; kingdom Metazoa; phylum Chordata; class Aves; order Passeriformes; family Pycnonotidae; genus Brachypodius; species Brachypodius melanocephalos. The sequence goes on along the minus strand of VZSR01000257.1, from coordinate 2,204,426 downwards.
TACTGTCTATTTTGAACGTCAGTTAGGATCAGGTAGTGTTTATGTGCTCCTGAAATTTAGCAGTTTTTATTCAGGATTTCTCAAATTTGCATCAAGCTGAGACTTGTCATGTAAGCTGTCAGCACAGATGCTAGTTTTATTCCAAAAATAGAGGAAGTTGAAGCTTTTAAAGGTGTCAAGTGGCTTATTTATGCAGTGGTTGCAGATCCTTTAGTTTTCTGTCTCTTTCAACTATACAGGAGATTACTCTGTAACCTTCCCCCAGCACTAATCCATTCTCCAGCATTACAGTCCTGAGCAGTGAGGAATAAGAAGGTAAGCAATCACACTAGAGGGATAATCCAAGGATGGTGTGCCCTGGAAACAGGCGTAAATAATGGTAATTTTTTGTGAAATAGAACTGACTTCATGGAGTCACCATAAACAAAAGTAATTGAGAAAACATCTGAAGTGCTACCCAAAATGCTAACATATTGCTTGATAGCACAATGAAAGGACAGACAAAATCCCCAGCACTGTGAAGTTCTCCAAACACTCCCATTTAGACAAGGACGGACCTTCTTTAGGGATCACTGAAACTTCCTCCTCCAAGAATCATTGCAGGGCACAGCTCTACCTCCACCATGGTATTTATTGAGTGTATTAAAGTCTAAGGCATGATGACTCAGAAAACTTGTAGTAGTATCCACAGCACAGTTTGAGAGGTAACCAACTGCCCCTCACAGAATAAATCAACCCAATTTTATATAACCACAAGTGGACCCATTTGCTCTATTTTGTGCAGCCAATGAAATGCCCTCTGCTATAACCAAAGCTCTGGTAGAATAAAAAACAAAACTAGGAGATTGTAAAGCACAGAAGCTTCCTTGCAGAATGTCCTGCAGGCAGCTGCAGGAGAGGGCAGGTCAATGTAAACATGACATACACCCTGTTCTCTTTCCTTTCTAAGAACCCTTAGACAGGATGGGGAAAGTAAAGCCAGGGAGAGCCAGCCCAGTCAGAGATCTGTCTGCAGCTCAGGTTTCCCTTTGTGACAAGTGGAGGCAATATCCAATTATTTGCAATCATGTTGATATATAAATAAATGATATGTAGGTTTTTGTTAATTTTGTCCATTTTAAGAATACTTAGACGTTGCAAGGACTGTGATCAGGTTTCATCTGAACTTAGTCATTTAACACAGCCTTCAAATTCATAGCTGTATTTTTTTCCAGTGAGCAATTTACTCATTGTAAAAGCACTTGTACCAGTGCAAGTTACTGTACATTACTTCTTTATTCTACTCTTCTTGGGCATCCCCCATCTGTTTAAAAAACAAAGAGAAGTTGTCACAATGGTAGCAGAAAAATATTTTTAAGTTTAGACCCTTTCATTCTACTGAATCAAACTATACCGAAATATGAATAAAGACCAGTCACAAGATAATATGCTTGAAGCATTTGCTCATATGTAATACATATTCAGTGCTCAATAATTTTATATTCTCTGAGAAATTGTAGAATTTCAACACTCACTGGCTAAACCTCTTTTTGGAGGTCTTCAGCGGTAATTTCTCTTCTAAAATCTACTCCATAAAATGCTCAGCTGTATTAAAACAGTGGATGAGACCATATCAAGCTCTATTTAGTGGCCAAGATTTGCATACCTACAATACTCATGACATGTAAACATTTTAGTCTTTCCTGTCAGAATGAAGCAATGTGAAAACCTGAGCTAATTGATTTGGGCTTTAGACAGCTGTGGATGAGAACTAATTTCTGGTCAGGATTTGAAATCATGCCAGCAGGAGCTTACTCTTAAACAGATGCTCTAGAATTTTATTAGGAAGATCACATATCTCATGTCATCATTTGATGTGTACCTGGTCAGAAATCTCTTCCCTTCCTGCTATAGCTGTGAAATAGCAAACATGTTTTCTAGTCATTGTGTGCTCTGTGAATCATTTCGCTAAAAGATTATTTACAGAAAAGTTGAGATCCATTTTCTTTGTTAAAAATCCTATACTCTCAGTGTGGTACAATTCTGAATTTTTAAAATAATTTCAAAATGTTAAAATAATTTTACAGATAAAAAAAAATACAAAGACCCAAACACACAAGGGATTCTTGTTTATCAATCCTTTGGTTTTGAAAATAAATATATAAAAATTCAGAGATTGTATTTTTCCCTAGTGAGCATAAAAATGAGACAGCCCAGAAGTATATAGAAAAAAGACTGCATGGAATGCACCTTGTCTAGATGCTTTTTATGTCTCTTAAACCTCCATGAATACCAGATCTCATTGCAGTGTCTCCCCTCAGGAAACATCATGGTTTATGCCAGAGATTTCTATCTCCCAAGAGTTTCATCTGTACCTGTCTTCAAGCAAGACAAGTACAAGGTGGGTATTTTTGGTAGGTTGCTCATGCTGTTGATAGTCAGCAGTGCCTGTAGTTTCATGAATGCTTTCAGTGCTGGTGTGTTCAGTTCTGTTTTTGCAAGAAAGACTCTGTCTACCCTCTCCCACCCTACAGCTACCTGCTGCCATCCTACCTTCTGCTGTGTTTGCAGGAGCATTTTGTGGGGTCATGTGGAGCTCTGGTTGTGCTTAAACCAGAGAGAAACTCGGAAAGGTTGGTACATCATCCTTGAAAAGGTGGTGAGGGCCAGGAGCAGGGTCTGGGCTCAGCAGCGGCTCAGTGCAGTTCCTGAGGTCAGGCACCAGCTCCAAGGCTGGAACTCACCACCCTGATGTAGGTGCTGTACAGGAAAGGGTGACTAAATCAGCCCCTGGGAGAGACCCAAACAGGGCACCCCTGGATTCAGAGCCCAAGTTCACTTCTGGTGCCTGTCTGCCTACACATGCACAGAAGAGGAATGTGCATGTAGGTTATACTTTGCAAAAACTGCCCAAAAAAGATACAGTGAATATTTTTTGCTCGTGGCGTGATTTGACACGTGACGTGCCACAGCAACCTTCCAGGACACAGACTGTGATCCCACTATGTATCTGATATAATTAAGGATGTATGACTTAAGTACCAGCTCATGGCTGTAGCCTGAAGTGATACCATTGGATTGAGATACAACATTGTGGGTTTGCTTTCCATCTAGGGAATTGTAATATGTGCTAAAAATACTGTTTGGCATGTGGAAATGCAGAGTGTTATCTCATACAGAGTGGGACATGGAGTGTCGATCCCACAAGTCACCACAGAAGAGGGAAAATGGACATTCTGAGGAAGCCTTCTTGTGTTGCCAGCAAGATAAGCTGAGGCTGGGTTGATATCCTTTATCCCTCTCTCCACTCTGTCCCTTGCAGGATGAGGAATGATCTGTTTAGAAGTGAGTCATAGCTAAATAAAACATGCATAGGTAATCATTTGCACCATATTAGGCATCAATTTTCCATCACACGTTGTATCTATGTAGCTACTGGAGATGCTGTTTTTTCCCTGTGTTTTTTTTCATGGGAAGATGCATTTATTTTTAAGCATTATTTTAAAGGGCCTCATCCTCTCTCCAAAGCCACTCTGTACCCAGGATCTACTATCCCAACTCTGGGTGGCACACCATGACTGTGGTTTAAGAGAGCTTCTTGGAGAGAAGACTTGTTCTGACAATCTTTTTAGAAAAAGTATCCAAGATCCTGTCTGAAATTATGGTTACAGACAGCAGCATCTGCTGAATTATTTAAATTGATACCTTCAGGTTCTATAATCATAGAATCAGAAAGGGCAGAGCAGAAAAATGTTACACTAAGTTACTTGTGAAGGGCAATAAGATAATAAACAAAATGTTCTGGATAAATAACAAATTAACCAAAGTGATTGAATTTCAGCCTTAGAGAGCTGTAGAGACAAGTCCTACCCATTTTACCCATGTGAGCAGTTTCATTAAGAACAATCTGCTTCTTAGTAAATTGCCAGTTATAATAAAAACAAATAACTTGTTCTTTTGTTTCTCTGCTGCTGTGCATTTTAATAATTCCAGAGGTACTCATTAAAATTGGTGCTTTTATACTCCCATGTTGTAAAACACTCTTGCATTACTGTTAAACCCCTCCATCTCCTTTTTCTGTCTGAGCACAATATAGCCACAGAAGAGGCAGAGGAAAATAAAAACCTCGAGAACAGGTGCAAGAGCAGGATGATGCAACTGTCTGCTCCCTCTGCCCACAGAACCTCAGGGCTGTGAGCACGGATCCAGAAAGTGGCACTGAGTGAATCCCATGCCAAAATGTTGACAACATTTGATACCTGCAAGAGGGCCCCTGAGTGCACAGAACTGCGTGTCCAGCGGAACATAACACCATTCAAACATCATTGGGGTTAGATTTGCCCACAGTAATCATTTATTTGCTATAAAAACAGATGTGCCATATAACTGCATCTAAAAGGTGCACTCCCAAAATTAACAATCCAAAACCTGTATGAAGATAAAGGTTTCATCACCTTTATAATTAATTTTAAAAAGTTCTCCATTTTCTTATGCTAAAAGTACCAATTTTAATACAGTACTGAGTGACATCTATGTTAGGGGTCTTAAATTCTTTTTACTTTGTCGCATTTTTATGTTTATAATGACTGTATGCTATGAGGAAAAAGGAGTGACAGAGCACCAAGTTTGCTTTTAAAGCATTGTTTTTTCTTTCATATTTTTAATGAAGTACTTAAGGCAATTCAGGAGAATCATGATGTTTAATATGCATGTGTACAATACTTAGTCTGCAAAAACAAGTTGGCAGACATTTGCATGGAGCTTTTGGTAGCATCTCTTTCCCGAGCAGTGGTAAATTTAGGGACCTGTTGGCAGATTTTTATTCTGCCCATAAGAAGTGACAACCCAAAAGGTTCACTTTGTGCCCATTCTTCTCAGGAGCTTTACTGAGAGGGCAACTGGCTCAGCACTGCAACAACTCTGGAGGGAGAGATTTCATTCTATTGCCCCTGTGAATGGGGAAAACTGAGGTAAAATAATATGAATTTGGATTTTTGTCCGCACTTCCAAGAGCTACACTGCAGAAGCTAGTGGAGTTCTGTACAGACATGATTCAACCCTGTTTCTGAAGCCCCTGAATCTCTCATGCTCCGTGTTGTTCAGAACTGGAATAGAAAGACAGGCCCAAAGACAGCTGGCAATCTGTGTATGATACAACAGATCAATGAGTGCTAATAGATAGAAAAAGGGAAATAACTGTTATGGGCTGTTCAGCCTTTTGAAGAATTGGTGTACAGGAAGGTGAGATGGTATACGAGGAAGGGAGAGAGGGTAAAAACATACTGTTTTCTAGAAAAAGATGTTGTTTCCAAATAGAAGGACTGCTCATTGTCTTTTTCCAGTCTATCTGAAGATTCATTTTAACACTGATGGGTATCTAGTGAGTTTGAAATATTTCCTTTTACACTTTGAGCATTTTTGATGAATGATTGTGGAACCCTGTTGGTTGGCTACAAAGTTGTGGTCTCTGGGTTAAGGAGATCTTAACCTTAAGGATCTGTCCTATGGTCAAAACTGGCCCCACGAGAGTTCAGCATTGCAGGATGCTCTGCAGTCAGAAATCCAGCACCTCTGGCTCTTGTGTACATTTATCAAGAGAATAAAACAGAGACCAGGATGCTGCCAGTGTCCACAGGTCATGGCAAACACATTTCGAGCGGAAAAAAAATCGCTTGACTCTTTGTATTGCACCAAGGATAACAGAGTCCTAACCCAAAAAAGTAAGAATTATTAATGGTAACGGACAGCTGGAAACACAGGTCAAGGACAGAAGACGTCCCTGCCTCAGTAGTTTTCCATTTGCTCATGATGCAAAGTGGCCACCTGACTGTTCTCCTGGTGTGTTGTGGTCTCGTGGGCAAAGCACTGTGATGGACTCAGGGTTCATGTGAGCCCAGCTCACATGGTAAGCCAGGCTCCAGACTCCCAGTCTGTGGGTGAAACTCCTCCAGTGGCATTTCCTTTAAAGCTGTAGCACTGTGCTCTTTATTCTCTGCTGCATAAGCTTGGGCCAATTTAATCAAAGGCATCCTGCTTAAAACTGGTTGGCATTGTGGAATTTCTGCCTAAAGATGCTTGAAAAAAGAGAGAACTGAGTGATAGGAAGTGAAGCCAAACTATAAGTGGTGTGAACTTTGTTTTCCTTTTTGAAGTAGAACTAAATGTATGTGATTAAACTTAAAATGAAATATATATGTAAAATGTTTCATTTTAGTAAGAAGAAATGCTGAAAATCTTTTTACTACCAAGCAGATGTGGATGACATCGGCTGGCAACACAGTAGTACAATGGGAATTTTTTCAAACATTGCCACAGTACATGCTTTTTTTCCTGTTGAGATCTCACTACTATAATACCAGCCAACTGGTAAGAAGAAGAATTATTTCTCATGTTTTGGATGGTAATAAATCTTCCACAAAGTGTAAACCAACACCTTGGGCAGTTTTTCTGGTTGATACTACTCTAGATCCCACATTATAAATTGCTGAAACAGGAGAAGGGACTTAGGCACACATTTCAAACATTTCCTTCCTAGATTTGGTTAGCAGCATGTGACTACATGAGTGAAATAGCAAGGGATTCATCAATAATAGTGATAAACTACAGCTCAGGCTTTGAGTTAAAAAAGAAAACAAAACCAAAACAATTTTTCCTTCCCCACTCCCCCTCCTTATTCCCCTCTAACAGTTCAACAGTCTTTGTGAGAAGTCTTGGAATAATTTCTCTTTTCAATGCTTCTAATTTAAATGACTTACTAGAAATCAATATTTCATGACATTACAGGACTTTCCAAAGCTTCATCTCTTTAGTGCTAATTATTTCAAAAGGACCTATATGAAAGGCAAAGGCCACTTTTCTGTATTGTCTGCATTAACACTATAAAACTATCTTCATTTGGCAGTTAAAGTTCTCATTTCTGTATTTCCTCATTTTTTACTTTTTAGTGTCTCCCACAGAAAATGACACAGTTTGAAGTGTCATGGGGTTAACCCTGCAGTCAACCAATTTTGTCCTCATTAGTAAAAAAGATGCAAGACTGCTGACACTTAATCCTTAGTTTTCTTTCTCTTCAAGCCAAACTCACCTTCAATTTCCATACTGGAAATTCTCACAGCAGTACCCCTAAACAAAGTACTGTTGAATCCTCCAGGTCAGTTTGACATAGCATCCATTGCCTGAGCAAGGAAGCAATGTCTGCTTAGGAACCCACATGTTTGGAGCGAGGAAAGTTTCCACTTTGGAGTAAATAGTTTCCACTGGACCTCACTTCTCTTGTAGGAAAAAAAAAACCCCAAAACAACAAAACCAACAAACCCCAAATAAATCAACCTTCCATCTGCATGCCTTTCGCATTCTGATGGGCACAAACAAAATAAGATAACCTCCAAACTCACAAACTTATGTCATTTGATCAAATGGAAGGATATGCAGTATGAAGCTGGAAATGTTTTCCACGTACTTTAGGCAAGGTCAGGACAACTCTGTGTACAACCTGTTGCCTGGGGTGTCAGCACTTCAGATGTGCTTTCAGAAGCTTCTACCACAGTTCTTTCCTGCAACATCCACACTGAGGAAAACAACCTGCAAGTCCAGGCTCTTCACCCTTTGAAGTTCTGTCCTGTTCCTTTACTCATACTCAACCTACAGCAGCCCATCTCTCATAAGGTGTAATTTGCAGTAAGAGTCTTCCTCTGTTCTGGCTTCTGCCTGAATCTTGAAGCCTGGCTGAGCATCCAGGTGGATCCTCACACTGAGAACTCAAATAACAAATGGACTACAAGAGATCAGCGTGGGGGTTCACGGTGGCTTCTGCCTGGCCCTCGCTGGTGAAATCCCCTAGGTGAGGGCACTGAGAGCTGCTCTGTGATGCCAACAGTGCAGCCAAAGAGAATGAATGCTTTGAGCATGTGGCAATAATTTCTCCTGTGTCGTTGAGCAGCCCAAAGATGGGGAAACACCTCAAAGGAGGAGAGAACCAAAGTCTCAGACTTCCACTTCTCATCCTCCAACTTCTGAACTGTATGACCTAGAAAATTTGACTTTCTAAAATTGATATTCTCAAGTGTGGCACTTCACTGCTCTAAATACTCTGGGCAGCTTTTTCCTCAGTACCTCCATGTGGCATTTTGTCACCCACACTAAGTTTTCTGATGGAGAAAGAGAAGAACTAGGTAGGTTTGCATGCCCTTGCCCACAGCCTTCCTGAGTACTCAGCATCCTTGTTCACAGTAATCAGATGCATGAATCTAACAATGCAATTCCAGCTTTATGAAGTGAAGATTTCTGTAAAGATGGAGTTATTATCACAAAAGAACCCAATGTTTATTGTCAGACCCTCTAGGTTTTGACAAGTTTATTAGCTTTAGATGTGGAGCTTAACTAACTTCCATTCTTTGGATATTACAAGACTTTGAGCTCTTAAACATTTAATAAACAGGATGAAACATTAAACTAGATGAAATTAAATGTTGTGGAATTAGCTCTGTATTTGAATTGCACTTTTATTGTATCATTTAGCAACCAAAAGGATAAGTTTGTAAAGTGGTTCTTTTGAAACAGCCAAACAAGTAAGATGATTTGGAGACACATGGTGTAAGTAGGATGAAGTCTTATAAAGAGAAGTTGTTCATGACATTGTATCTGAATTAAGCCAAGGCATAATAATTTCCATTTGTCCAGACAAGTTACTGGCACGATTTCTGCAACAGAGCTGCCAATAGTGATTGGGGTGCAAAGTGAATGTTTTTATGAATGAAGGATCCTGGCATGCTCAGGTGATCTTTAAACGCCAAGGATCGCCTCTGTCTTTTGCATCACAAAACATCTACAACAGTCCTACAGCATTCAACAACACTGTTCATGATCGAGAGCCAGACTGTGATATTTGTGTTCACAGCTATTTAGCTTTTACCCTAGATTCCCTTCCCAAATTTTCCTTCATTTTGTTCTGCCTCTGTTGGGCTTGTAACATATAAATTAAAAGAACAATTGTATTTCTGTCAGGCTAGTCGCCCTGTTGGAACTGCCAGAATCTCACTGGGCTGGTAAATCACAGTTTGGTAGCTGCTGCCAGACATAACAAGGACATCCACTGATGTCCAGGAAGCTGTTTGGGAAGCAAGACATTACTCAGAGGGAATATGGGTATCTCACAGTTGATCTGCTGGCTAGGAATATGAAAGTAAGGGGAGCAAAACTGGGCAGAAATATTTTAAAAGCCCCTTTGTGTGGTTTAATACTTGTTTTGGGATTGCAAAATACAGGAAAATAGGGAACATAAATATATTAATCCAAGAAAAGCTAGATCAATGAAAAGGGTTCCTCACATAAAAGCTAAAGCACAATGATGGAAAAATATATATTCCAGCAAAAACTCCATCACTATTTAATTCTCTCTATTAATACAATCATAGCTTAGTCTAAATCCAATGTAAAATTGAACTGGAAATGTGAATAGTCTGTTTTGCAACTGTTAAAAACAATTTAATGTTATGTTAAGTTCACCACAGGTTTTGTCAGCAAGTCCTTGTTCCTTTAAACTCCTGTGTACAGGCTTTCTACTCTTTTAGAGTGGGGACTTTAAAAAGTCATTAATTTGGCTTAGTTTGCCTGGGAATCACACAATCTGGACAATATGGAGAGCACCATTTGAAAGACACTTTCTGCAAGGTTGTGCTGGATGACAGCACCATTTCCATCTGGCAAATGACTGAAATGTGTCCTCAATATGGGAAAGACTGGAATAAAAGAGGAAAATAAGGTGATATTGACCTTGTCTGGAATGTGGCAGAGTTTTTGGGCAGGCTCAGAGTACACCAGTATTGTACAACAACAGAAAACACAGAAATAATTCCTACTTTGTCTACAGTGCTTAGCAAACAAGTTTCACTAATTTTTCTTTAATCAGATTTGTAACTAAAATATTCCTTGCTTTAGTGCAACTGGAATAAAGACTATTCTAAAAGCATGACCAACTGATAAGACATGAATAAAATTACTTCCATGTGCATGAAATTAATATAAATGGGACTTCTCTTTTCAACAAAGAACACTGTAAACAAATACACAATCCAGTTTATTAACTGAGATTGGCTGGATTACAGTTTGAAAATAAAATACACATGTTGGCAATTATCACACTTCACTAGAGTTAGGCCTTTGAAAGACACACATCATGTGTTTTTCCTGTGGAAATGGTAGCTTTTTTAGCTTGCCTTACTAGAAGATTTTGAGAAGTGTCTTTTCAAAGTGTATATACAAGCCTGATTTCTGAATCCATGTTCAGACATGAGAGGGCAGATCCAGATTCCTTAGCTCTGTGGGCTGAGGGGGAAGTTAGAAAGGTCTTCCAGCCAGCTGGGGTATACCACAGAGGGGGACTAGGTGTAAATGTTTCAGTGGCTGCCGTGTTTGCCTCTAGCCTGTGTCACTCAGGGTATCAGACCAAAGAGGCATTGCCTGGTTCAGCTAAGAGAAGAACTGTGTCAGTGCTCTGCTTTATTGGGGTTAATTCACATTGCAGGATGGTTGCTCTCATGTCCTGGTTTGTAAAATGTGGCAAAACAGACCTTCCCTACCTTGTGTAGATGTTATTATGGGAAGTTAAACTGCTAGACTCTTAGGTAATAGTTTCCAAAGAAAGATAGATTATATTTTGGGGTTTTTTTTGTTTTGTTTTGGTTTTTTTTCTAGTGTAGCTTTGAAAGAAAAAAGTATCTCTGCTTGATAAAAATAAAGACAGAAACCTTTCAAACAACAGCAGCCTGGCATGCAAGGAACTCATGGCATGTCCAGGTCAAGTTCTTGTTCCCTATCAGGTCGAGTCCTTGTTTTACCCTCTCTCTGCTGCCTGGCTGGTGCATAAGCCCTGAGCATTGGGCTGCTGGCCATTCTGGAGCAAACCCCTCTCAGGGTGAGAGACTTCTGTGAAACACCACAAAACATGATTTAAGCACGGCATGTGTTTTGAGAGAGCTCTGTGCTGGGATGCAGTGGAGACAGGCAAGTTAGATAACATGGGAAGTGATACAGATCTTAACCAGAGCACGACACTCAGTCTGAATAAATGATTGTTGCTGCACAGTTTGGACAGATGGCTGGCAAAACCTGCCAAGGGCATTTCAAAGATGATATTCATGTGCTGTCCCACTTCTCCACATTAAGGAAATGCATGTTAATGTTAGCCTTGGCACTAATCCAATACTGGGCTCTGACATTAGAAGGACATACACAGCAAGTAGGAACCTGTCTGCAGAGATTAGAGATGAACCTTCACTCTCACAATACAAGAACTTTGTGCAACAGCTGTAGGGAAAAGAAGAGGAAACCAAGGCCCAAAATCTCTGCTTCAAGCCCATTATAATTTCCAACATGTCCAAGGAATGATGACAAAGTATTTGGCAGACATTATTAGACTCGAGTGCTGTTAGCCCCATCCTGGCATAGATAACACACTGGCCTGAAAAAGACAGACCTAACCTCTCCTTCCTGTCATGCAGCCTAGAAAACAATGAAATATTGCAATAGATATGAACAACAGCACAAAGCAATCTCCTTATCTAATCGACACTAGTATTGGTAGCTCACAGTAATATATGACTTAGACCGATGTGAACTTAAAATGTCAAGTGTAGGAGATAAAGGAGCCCTCAGCTAAGATTCTCAGACAGCAACTCCCCAGGTACAGAGGTGCCACAGTTCAAGCATTACTTACTTAACCAAAACTTAGCACCTTTACAGAATGAAGGATTCCCCAGTGAAGGAGCTCTGTCAGTCCTGTCTCTCGTTCCAGCATGTCAGAGACAAAGATGGCCAGGTGTTGGTTTAATTCATGTATTGCACTTCAGGCTTTGGTGAGGGTGTTGGGAGACCTCATTTTTCAAACAAAGCCTGGGATAAAGTTACATCAGAATGCCATACAAGTCTTCAGCTGCCTTGAGCAGGCCAGTAACATGGGAAACCTTTTTCCCTGTCTTATGTTACAGAAAACCTCAGATTATTTTTGGGTTTGGTGCTGATTCTAATGTCACTTTTAAAAACCATGAAAAAAGCAAGAGAGTTAAAATCAAGAACTTCATAAATCTTATTAGGAAAAACTCTGTTTAAATTACATGAGAGATGAAAGTATGTTCTGAAAACGCTCCAAAGGGTCTTAAAAATGCAGTAGGGGGAGAAAGATACCATCCAAGTAGTCCTCTAGTCCTACCCACCAAAATGACCATGCTAAATAGCAAAATAATCAGTTAAGGAGGGATCAGAAGGCATGGGGCAAAGGACTCAGCAAAGCCAGTATCCCCACCTCTCTTAGTGTTTCATTTCATTCCACAAGGCCAAAGATTGTTTTCTTGAAATTGTAAAAGGAAAGCCAGCCCTGCCCTGTTTTGTTCAACAGCGTTGATCTTTTTATATGAGCTACCTGTTCAGGGAAGCAGAAAATTTCAGATAAATTCCTTTAACAGGCTCTTTTTTTTTTTTTTTTTTTTTTTTTTTTAAACCGTAAGGCCAAATAAATGGACAAGGCAATAAGTTTTTTGGGAGAATGATAGAAGCATTTCTGCTCTGCCTCTGCGTTTGTGGCCATTAACTGGTGACAGCGATTAGAAGTTACTGCCTTGTAAATTCTCTTCCATTAGCAGCCCAGTTCCTGTGTTGGAGGCAGGCAGAGGTGAGCAGAGGCTTAGCCAGTGGATTTCTGGTTTTGGCAGCCAGCAGTGACACTATTGCTGCTATGCCTTTATTCCTGCCGTGGTCATGCTGGAGCAGAGATCCCTTGGCCTTGCAGCAGGGAGCTGCTCCTGAGATAGACCCTCCATCACAGCAGCACCCATGCCATGAACTGCAGCAAGGGAAGGAGAGAAACATTCATCTTCCTACCTAGAAGGTATTAACTCTGTGCTTCATACAGAAATAAGAAAGTTATTATCACCAGCAAATCTGTCCCTTCCTCTCAGACGTAAAATCTGCAAAGCTGTGAAGCCAGGTGTCTGATAATGTGGAAATCGCATCAGAGATGAACACCATCAAAACTGTTTTTAACTGCCTTTCTGGAAATGCTTCCAAATTTTAAAGTGACTGTTTAGGGAAAACACCAAAGTTTTCAGGTGACAGTGAGGTTACCTAAGATAGAATTTGGAGTTTGGATGCCTAGTACAAAAATGAACAGATAGGACCATAAATCTATCTTATGCTAAATGCCTCTCTGTGTTATTTAGAGACCCTTAGATTTTAGTTTTTATATTTTCTAATGCTTGACTTCCATTCTAGCAGGAATTATATTGCTGCACTTTGGTCAACTAGCCATTACTTTCAACAAAACCAATGGAAACAAGATTAGATGCACACCTGTTTACAGCAAAGCAAAACAATTCCTCAAAACTTGTAATTTATAAAGCACTTTCTCTGATGCAGCTCATGCCCAGCTCCATGGGAACCACAAGGGAGTGTATTAATTCCTCTGTGAGGCCAGAGAAGCAAGGATCAGATGGAAGACACTTTATAGTGGATCTACTCTCAGTCATTCAAACTTCAGTGCCTGTTTGAGAGATCTTCTGGTTCTCTGACTATAGTCTGTTCTTCACAGACCAAACATAAGAATTTTCAAATCAAAACATTTTTCTGATCAACACTGAAAAGGATTTAAAAAAACTCCAGAAACTTTTCTCCCCTACAGCATTAAGGGAAAGCTCACAGCAAGTAACTGAAAATCAATATGCTGCTTTTATACAGAATTTCCAAGAAAACAGGACTGGGGAAGCAAGTATAATGAATAGCCAAGGAATGGTCTTTAAGAAGGGTGAAACATTAGAGAGTTTTCAAGCTTATCCTAAGCAGGTATCATTGTAAAAGCAGCTATAAAGAGCTTTCGTTGGTGTTACAAGTGTAACTAGAAGTAGAATTCTGTTATGGTAATAAAGCTGCTACTGCAAATATTTTACAATGGAGAAAAAAGATTTTTGTGGCTAATAAAAACATATATATTTAAAGAAATGGTGTATTATCCAGGTCAGGATTGTTTCACCTCCTATTACCTTTTTTTCACACCCCCTGCATGTTTCTTCTTCATTAAGAACTGTAACCCTTAAAGAGGAGGTAGTCATGCTCTGCACAAATGTAATAGTCTAAACACGTCTTTTTTTTCTGCAGATTGAGACCTGAGAATTTAATGATTTACAAACAAAACACTTCTCCTTGAGGCCTTCTTTCAGCTTTTATTAATTAAGAGTATGTGTCTTTGATACAAAGTAGAATCTCTGAGAGGCCAGAGGCATTGCATTCTCAGGTATATTTAACACAGAGCAATGTGGTGGATGCAGTTCAGGGTTCTACACTGCTCATGTCTTTGCTGGCATAAATTTAGAAAGTGTTAAAAGGTCTAGTGCCTGTAAAAGTTAAGCATGTTACGGCAAGCCAAGAAAAGGGAGATGATGCATCCTCTCAGGAATCTGTCTAAGGAAGTTATGGGTGTAGCTGCTGTGCTCTTTGGCTTTGGTGAAAGTCTAGAGCAGGAAGTGTTGTGGGATGGCCCTGGCAAAATTTACAGAAACAACAGCTCTAAAGTAAGTGGGACATTTAGATAAGAGAACTGATATAAATCCTTAGGACAAATGAATCTCCTATTGAGAGTCTAGAAGAGTAATGTCTTCCTCCTGGAATTCACAGTTTATTGCAGAAAAATGAATGAAATGCTATAGCAATGAAATATTCCCCCCGAGTGGTTACTGGGACTTCTCACTTGGAGAAGAAATGAAAGGAATTTTCTTTTTATATTCTGCTATTTTGTTAGTTATGGCTGTAACAGGAATTTAGACAACAGAAAAAGATTCTGAACCACTTGGGGAACTTGTCAAAATTTTGTGATTTATACAAAATAAGTGGGACTCCAAACCTTGTCCTCTTCCCCACTGACCTCAGAGCAGTTCCTAAGGTGGTGCTGTACAAGCCTACACTTTACTGGAAAAAGCCATTACTGACAAATGTGGTCTCAGAAGACGTTCAAAGGAGGCATGTGACTGACATTTTCCTAAAAGCAGAAGTTACCCTCATTAAGTCTATCCTGGAACAATACTGTCAGTTGTTTTCTGAGTATTCAGAAAGTCCTGTTTTGTTTGCAAAATTAGAGCAGAGAACAAATGAGCAAATTGTCAGCTTCAGCAAAAGCATCTATTCGAAGCTGGAGGCAAATATCAGGATACCTTGTTGCCTGAACATTTTGGGCCAGACTACATCAAATGGTGGAAATCAGAGTCAAGATCTACAATGCTGTCTTGCCCATTCCCAGTAACAAAGTGACTCCTTGCTGGGCTGTTCCGCTGCCAGACTCCAGCACTTCCACCCCCAGACCTGCAGCAGTGCCCAGCTGCCCTGCAGATCCACATGTTAAATTGTAGCTTGGGTGTCTGCAGGTGGAGACCAATGCCTTCACTTACATAATGCACAGGCTCTGCTCAGTGGTGGAAAAAAAACATGTTTAGTGTGCTGTGATTCTTTAGGGAAATGAGTGAATAGAATTAACCTCCTTTAAACAGTTTTTTCTGCTGCAGCAGATTTTTAAAGTAAAGAATTTATTGCTGTAAGAAACCAGTCATGTTCTCAATTGCCAAATAATGCCAAATGCCAGTGCCCGTGTTTTATATCTGTGTTTACTTCACAGCACCATTCAAGCCCTGGTCCAAGTAGTCTTAATGGTAATTGCTTGTTAATATTAAAGTAGTTCCTCAGGAAGTTGCCACATAAAAAACCACTGCTTACAGATTGAGAAGGGAAGAGGTTCAGGTAGAAGTTCTCCCTTCTGCACCAGCACTATGGGATTTGCTGTGAACCCAAACACGTGTGGAATATAGCTTTCACCCACGGATGGGGATGAATACAGTCTGTGCCTTCCCAAGATAGAAGACCGCAGATTTAGGCTCAGAGAAATGCCAACATACAGCTTAAAGAAAGGGGCTCCAGTTTATCTTAAAACAGGGTAAACAGTTTGGCATAAAAAAGGTGAGAGTCAGACTGGTATCCACCCATTCATCAGGTTCTGAGCAAGACAGGGAGGTGCAGCCCAGAAGAAAACTGCCTCGTCCTAAAAAGGCAGAGCAATCTGGCAGTGGCATAGTCTGGATGCCTTCTGTATGAACTAACGGGAGCCATGGAGGAGCCGCTTCTGCACGGCTCAGGGGCTGTGTCATCCTTCCATCAATAACCAATGTGATCACCTCGGCAGGGTTACTTGTGCTGGGTCGCACACAAATGCTCTGTGTGCTGCAGGGAAATCTCATGTTACAAGAAAAGCCACTTACCCATGTCCCAGGTTACCCTCTGCATCTCCTCCAACATGAACGCTCAGGGAAAAGAAAACAGTCATCATGACTGACTAGCAAGCGTTTTCTGCACAGGGGATATAAAATTATAGCAGGTATTTTATTTATTTTTCTGACTCTGTAGTAAAATGATACTGCATCTTTGCTTGACTTGTCAAGACCTTCCTTTGTTTAGATTTAACCTGGTATGACTGAATCCTTTAGAAATAATGGATTTGAAATGGAAGGCAGCTCAGAAGAAGAGCATCTACGCAAACAGCCGTGTTTCTGCCTACTGCTGAGTGGAGGTGGCAAGGTGTCTGCTGAGGTAGGAGCAGCTGCTCACTTTGAAGAAATGTCTTTATTTCTTCATGCATTTATAACATTCATATCCACTAATGTATTCAGGGAGAGGCACATCTCCCTACTGATGTCAAGAGAATCAGCTGAAAACAGGCCAATAATAATTTTTGGACTTTAAAGCAAGCTCTGTGCCTGTGCAGGAAGGAGATTTAGCATTATAAGCACAAATAAGAAACAAGTAATTTACAAGGAAGAGAGTAAGTATATCAAGTCAAAAATTATTAATGTAGTTGCTGTTCTTATACTTCATAGCCAAAAAATGATCCTGCAGCAAGATTAGTTTGGGTTTGTTTAATCATTGAGGCTCCCTAAATTTCAACTACGATTAATTTTCAGTTTGCAGGAGGTGCTCCCATTTGCTCCTCTGTTACCCAGGAAATGAAGGTAACCCTGACACTGACATACAGAGAGGAGCTTCCACCACAAACCTCCCAGTCACCGTAAGCAGCTCCTTTAATAGCAGCTTCTGCAAAAGCATAAGCTACTCAAGAGGTGCATCAGACCAAGCATAAATACACTTCATCATTTTCTGCTAATAATGCAGAAAAAAAGTTGGAAGTTTGACAGGTACTCCCAAAAGCCCTCCTAATTCATGTCCATATGAATTACCAATGAAAATGTCAATGGACCCCTTTGCCATCTCCTACAGACCCATCTGTTCTCTGCCATGTCAGACTCCACCTGTGACAGGAGTGAAACTGGCTCTGACTGGAGATCTACAATTCACTTACAAGGTTCCTATTTCACTTGCAATTCTTTAACAGTTTCAAGTCTCTAGACACAAGATTTCAACAGTGTGCAAGACCCCTGCATGAGCTATGGCTTCCACTTCAAACTGCCACATTTGACTAAAGGGACGGAACAAGTAACTTGAATTCATAGACCTTGGAACAGTCCATGAACAACACAACAGTGCTTGTGTTGGAGCAACAGAGAAGGGGATTGAAGTACACCCAACAAAGAGACCAAATGTGTGAGCAAGGGTGAGGCAGTGCCACCAAAGCATTGTCAGGGTGCCCTGCCAAGCCATTGTGGGTGTAGTCGGTATAGAAACCCATCTGAAATTTTCCAGAGAACACTTTCCACATGACCAACATCTTCTACAGGTCAAAACCAAATAATGTTCATTATCTCACCTCTCTGTCCCAAGCAGGCAGGACAAGAACACATGCTGACACATCAGCATTTCACAGGAGAGAGAAATTGTCATTTATGGCCACATCTGCACTCTTCTCCTTTAGATAAAGGATTTCTTTCTGCACCAGAATCTGTCAGCACACACCAAACAATAATAACGTATTTAGAGTGCAGTTACTCACTACTACGTACCCAAGCACCTACAGCTGAGAAAGCTGTTCATTTAGTAAGCCAAATTTGGAGCCTCATTCTGCATACCCTGAAGACATGCTCCATCATCATTCCACTGCTTGTGTTCTTGTTTGGCATCCACAGGAATCCTGGTGACTCAGAAGTGCCCATTCTTGGACAAAAGAAAATGGAAGACACTCCAAAATGTAAGCACAAGGAGTCTCTCCAAGGGAGGGGCATCACTCTGTAATGCAGGTTTGCCAGCCTGGACTCCTTCATTCTGATTGAGAAAATAGGTCCTTCATTTCACTACCTCCTTTAATCTTAGGTTTCTCTTTGCTCCCTCTATGTCACTATAATGCTAATCAGTCCAGTCCCAAGCAACCATTCTGAGTATGTATTTCAGCATTGCTGTGGTTAATAAGCTTGTCAGATAGCAATCCAGGAGCAGAGGATATACAGGTCCCTCAGGCATGTTGCATATTTTATCCCTGCCATATCCCTAATTATAACCATGGTTGTGGTTAGAATGCTGAGATTCATGATTTTACACGTCACTCTTTCCTTGCCTGTCCTAACTTTCATTTCAGCCTCCTCTCTCTGGCTCCAGCAGCATGGAGCCATCAGTGGCAGGGAATGCCTGCCAAGGCAGCAGGAGCGAGCCAGTGCTGATCCCTCTCCCTGTAACATGTCCTGGCTGAGCATGTCCAGGCTAAAACATCATTACAGCCAAATTTGCACATCCCCAAAAGCAGTATTACATTATATCACTAGGTGCTAGTATGAACAGTACTCCTCACAAGCTTCTTGAACAGACAGCTCTAGATTAAATTAGGAACTGAAAGCAGGTTTAAACTAGATTTTCCATATACTGGAGGACACTTCTTATGTTTAGTTGCACTAGAAGTACCTCACACCTTTAAATTCTCATCCTTTCAGAGATCTGTTAGGGTTCTTGAAATGAGGGAATTCTGATCAACAGACCTGGGATAATTTAAAAAAAATAATAAAAAGGAAAAGAAAAAACAAAAGAGAAGGAGACCAAAAGAAAAAAAAATGCATACAAGGCCATCAAAAGAGAGTTGTGCGGGAATCAAATACCTGATCCCAGACTCTCTTTGCCTGATTGCCTCCTAGCACTGGAGAAAACTCAATTTGACAGATACCTGCTTTGTCCACTTCCCCATCCAGGTGCCCTGAGCTGCACCACTTTATACATCCAGAACTGCCTCAGCTGAGGGTAAACAGAGATGCTCAGCATCCTGCTCTGCTTCAACCCACTCCACACCCAGAAGCAGGGCCTTAGTTCAGTCTGGTGGCAGGAAACACTGCCATGGGAGTGTGGGTTTCCAAGTCTCAGAGGTGCAGACAGATGCCATGGCACCTCCTGCCTTCCTGTAGAACAGGAAATGAGGTGGGGTTCTCTCAATCACTTAATCTGATGTTTGGCTTGTGGTGATTCATCTTTCTTAAATGATTGTTCTGTTCTAGCTGTAACCCTCCCCTAAACTGTCATTCACTGTAACCCCTGCCCATCACCCCATCCTGGATGTCTTACTGGTCTACCCAACCCCTCCTACCTTCAGTATCCCATTGCTCCAAGCCTTGGATCTGCCCTCTCACTGGAACTCTCTTAGGTGGGGTCACAAGGGAAAACATCTCTCTCTGGCCTCTCTCTGTCCCCCTGGGAACTCCCTGTCTCTGGCCTGCCTGCGTCCTGTGAGAGCCATGCTCCCTCCTGGTCTGGGACCCCCCCAAATAAACCCATTTAATCAACACCCTCAGAAGTCATGTCGTGCTTTACCTGCCAACTTTCTGCTCTCAACCTGCTCCTGTAAGGCTCCTGTCCCTCCCTTCCCTCCTGGACCCAGGTGTGTTGCCCCCAACCCCTGTGGCTGCCAGCCGGGCTGAAACAGGAAAGCTTTGATTGTGAGCAGGATGCTTTTGTCACTGCCTGACATCTCCATCCTCCGTGGGGCCACGCTCCTCATCCCACCAGCTGAGGCCATGGTGCTGTTCAGGGGAGCACTCGGGGCACCCCAGGGTGGGCAGGGAGTTCTGGTTACTCTCCCTGCTGCCAGAAATGCTGGCACACATTGCTGTTCAAGTGCCAAACACACCATCTGGGGGGCAGGAACCATGGCTCACAACTCCCCTTCAGCTCATGAGCCCTGCAGCCTTTTTGGTTTTTTGTACTCATGCTTTTTCTCCATTTAATTAATTTGGTTTGGAAGGACGCATTCAAAAGGAGAGAAGGGTGTTCTTCCAGGATGAGTGGAAGTGCCCTGGAAGTAGGACATGTGCATTTGAATTCTCCCAAGTTGAGAACCAAATGTAAAGCTCCTGCTTTATCTGCAAGAGCAGTTAGCACCCAGTGCACATCTGAGACACACAGCGGGCTGTAGCCCACTCCTTGGAGAAATGGACCATGGAAGTGTCCTCAGGACAGAGCCAGCATCAGGCTCCTGCAGGAAGGCTTTTCCCTGAAGCTGCAGTAGGGCATTTTACTCAGGCAATCCTCCAAGCAACTTCTTGCTGAACATATAGACTTTGCATTATTCTTTCCTCAGACTTCCTGACTTCTAATGTATCAGGGAGAAAAGAAAAAAACAGTGATTTAGCCTAAAAATTGGTATGGTAATAATGAGGCCTTCTGGATTGAGCCAGTAGGTACAAGTTCAAGTAAAATGGTATTATAGCTGATTTAGTGTTTGGTTGGGGGTTTGTTTGTTTGTTTTGTTTCCCTGAAAATAGCTTTCCCCCATAATTTCTTTTCAAGCAATGTTCGCTTTAGGTCTGGGTTACTTACAGCTAGTCCAAGTGCAAAAAGGTTGTCTCAGGGCATGATCTGTCTGAAAAGATGCCAAGAGATTCCCAAGCTGGACACAGATCACTTGCTGAGTGTTTTAGGCTACTGTGAAGGTGTCAAATGATGACCACTTCAGGCATCCCTAGCAAAGGCCCAGGGGCCACAGAGACTGTGACCCTGCCCAACCTTTGAGCCACACTGCCTTGTGTGCTGAAGATCAAAAGCAACAGAAATAACAATTATCATGTTACATCATGCCGTTCCAATAAACAAATGGGTGTATTTTCACTTCAGCTTTTCCTGTGCTTTAAGAAAAGTGCAGTTTTAAAAACAAACCCCCAAAGACTATGAAATTAAACTGTATATGTCCAAAAGCTAAGAGTGTTATGGTTTGCTACTTTCAGTTAGTTTACACTAAGAGGATTTTTAAGAGTTCAACATACCACTGCTGTCCTGTAATAATATTTCACAGTGTAGTAAGAGATGCTGCCTTATTTTTCTGCTTGGCCCAGAGTGAATAATTCAGCACTGCATGTTTCATAGTCTGAGTCATAAATGTTGAAATTGATTACACAGAGGCATTGGAGCAGTCTCTCACTTTGCTTGCTTAAAGAACCACTGAAATTCATGGAGACATTTACAATTCCCATGAAATTCAGGCTTCTAACTCGAGGCTTTTTATTTCTCCCCACCACAGAGCAGCAACTCCAAGGCCACAGTACATGTTCAGAAATCACAAGAACATTTAAAACCCCCAAAATTCTGAGAAGGGAATATATGAGGAGCATTGCTTAATCTGGCCTGCTTCTAGCAGTCAGCAGGTATTACCAGTACAGAGGTATATCCTAACTCTCAGTACTGTGCAACCTCAGTGGCAGTCCCTGTCCTTCTGCCTACAAAGCATTTTACTATTAACAAAGTTTCTGTTCACTGAAATTACCTTTTAACTCTCTAACACTGCTTTTGATAGCAGAAGAATGCAACTAGATCCTCCCCATCCCTCCTGCCTCAGGACAAACAAACCCACCCCTCTTTGTCTCTCTTCTCTGTCATATGCTCAGCCTCCTCTGCAGACCCCCATTTTAATGGCTCACCATTGAATTAATATGTTTTTCAATAACAGCACTTGATTAAGAAGAAATATATATTAATAGTCTTCCTACTGGGAGTAAGCCCAAATACCCCAGAATGCAGATGAAAGATATAAAGCCTTGTGTTTTTCAAAAGAGGTTGGATTTTGCTTCTTGCCTACGGAATCAGTTGTAGTCCACTCTACAAGATTCGTTTGTGCCCCTGTTGAAGACCAGACAGAGCTGGAGTAAACCTACTACAGAAAATGCAGTGAATCCAGCATTGTATGATGTTGTACTTCAAACAGGAATAACTGACCTGATCCTTTACATCAAACCCAACACAAAGCAGATCAGTGTTTGCCATTTTGGTATGGAGATCAGAACTGACACTTGTTGGACTTCCCTGAGACACTCCCAGTGGAAGAGCTCCCTAACATACACCTGGAGTCTGGTGGAAAGGGTGCAGCTCAAGGTAGCCTGGCTGGCATGCAAAGGGCACTAGCAACACCCCTTTCAATGCTGCTGTCTTCAGTGGAAGACCAGGATATGTTGCACCATTTAAACAATTGAGTTACCCGACATTCAGTAGAGCAGATCTTCATCTTCCTGTACATACTATGAAAACTTTTATTGCAGTGCTTAATTATATCCTCTTCTGCAAGAGGATGGAGGCTCTGGGGCAGATCAAGGGAGCTGATGGAACAACCATTCATTAGACCTCCTGTATGACCTGGACTGGGCAGGATTTTCTGCACAGAATGTTCCTCTTCCCCAGCCTCATGGGGCAAATTACAGTGCATCCAATTAAGATACAGGGAAAACTTCAGTTAGAAGGAAATAACCTAATTCATATTTCTCTGGGACACAAGAGTGATACATCCATCTTTATTAAAGCAAACAGAATAAGGATAAAACCACTCTGCAATCCAGGGCAAGAAAACAATCCTCACTGTAAACAGAGGGTTGAAATATTATTCTTATAAGGGTTATCTTCTAAAGAATTGCTAGAATGTTCACTGGCCAGAGCTAGTGCCTTCTAAATTGTAGGAAGTAGCGTTTTTAAAAATGTTTTGTCTTTGTGATAACCTTAGGAAGGGCCATCACACACCTCGTTATTGCTCATGTCTTATTGCTCATTCTGTGCTTGTTTCACACCTTACACTCCTCCCTTCGTTGGTTGTATTTTTACAGCACTGTATTTCAGTACTGCTCTGATCAACTGATTCCCTAAAAGAACATTTGGAATCAGAATCATGGAAGTGTTTATGTTGGAAAAGACCTTTAAGATCATCAAATCCAGCAGTTACCCTAACATTGCCAAGTTCACTGCTAAACTATGTCCCCAAGTGCCACATCTACACTTCTTGAATACCTCCAGGGACAGTGACTCAAATGCTTCCCTGGTCAGCCTGTTCCAATGCCTGACAACGCTTTCCATAGAGAAATGTTTCCTAATATCCAATCTAAACATCCCCTGGTGAACCCTATCACTGTCACGAGCTGGCTGGGAGAAGAGGCTGCTCCCCACCTTGCCATAATCTCCTTTCAAGCAGCTGTAGAGAGCAGTAAGGCCTCCCCTGAGCCTCCTTTTCTCCAGGCTAAACACGCTTTGCTCTCTCAGCTGCTCCAGACGCTTCACCAGCTTTGTTGCACTTCTTTGGACACACTCCAGCACCTCAAAGTTTTACTTGCAGTGAGGGCCCCAAAACCGAATACAGGACTAGAGGTGCAGGCTCACCCCTGCCGAGTACAGGAACTTATGTCTGAAAAATCATACAGCAAAAGCACTGCAGGGAGAGGAATTTTCAGGGGGGCTAGAAAAGGTGGGCTACACTCC
>VZSR01000257.1:2168797-2180671 GCA_013398615.1 Brachypodius melanocephalos | reverse complement strand
GGGCCGGTGCTGCGGTCGGGGCGCTGCCCAACCCCGCGGTCTGTGCCCGTGCCGTGTGTGTGCTCCGCAGAGCCCCAGACACGCACAGCGCTCGCTTTATTACCCGTGTTAGGGAAGTGCTGGGCAGGGATTTGCAGGGAGAACGAGTAGCGCTGCTGTAAAGCTTTCATGCCTCCCAAGGCCGGGCCTGGAAGCGTTTCCCATCTGCGGGTGTGCCCTCGGGGGCATCTCCGAGCGCTCGGCTCCGGAGCTGCGCTGCGCTGCAGCTGCACCAGTGCAGAGTTGTTCTGTTCCACGGGCAGCCTCCCAGGCTAATGCATCCCTTTGAAAGGCTTACTTAGTAAATATCGGATTTCATTTTGTTTCATCTGCCAGTTCCCTCCCCAGTCTCGAGGCTTAAGGACGAAAACAATAATTTAACTTCACATCGGTTTGCTGATGTTGTCCTTTCCCCTTCCCCAAGATTCCCAAATAACACGCATTACCATTTCCCTGGCAGGCACTCCAAGCCCGCAGCATCATAAAAGCCAAGTGAGGGCACGGCGTGTCTTCAGGAACACGAGGGGAAATGACACCCAGGACACCCATGAACTGCTGGAAAGTAGAAACTATTTCAGTCTGCTCCTGGGTTTAAAGAGGAAGCTGCCAGGACAAAAGGCTGTGGAAAATGTTCTCTTCTACAGACCCACAGTAAATGAGAGAGGTCAGCAGTGACAAAGCTGCTAAAGAGACAGGAACTGTAGCTAATTAGATGGGCTGCTGCCTGGGTCTCTGAAACCTGAGGGTTTGCCTGGGAGGTATTTTAAGTTTTTAGGGTCTTGCCATCCTTGCCTAGTATGCTGAAGTAGTTCATACAACAAAAAGATGTTTCTTTCCCCTTTCTTTTATTGTCTTGAATACATCATTGTGTCCTCTTTTAGGTTTTTTTTTTTTTTAAAGAAAAAGCAGGCGAAGGTAAGTAAAGGATAGAGCTGCAAAACCCTGCACACACAGTATTAATGGAAACTAAACATATTTTGCAGGTGGCCAAATATTTCTGTGCAAATTTTCTTATTAAAAAAGTTTTAGCATTTGGAATGGCCAGTTCCAACATTTTCTTAATGTATGTTTTTTTAGTTAATAATTAAGATAATCCTATTAGGGTCATTTTATCTTATTATCTCCAAGTCAGCATCTATCTTTCTTTCTTAGCATATTTCTGTTCTTTCCCTGCTGGAGATAAGCTGGGGGCTTTGCATGCTATTTTCTCACTGACTCATTTTCCAAATATGGCCATTTAACAAATATTATTTCTGCAGGCAGCCATCCCCTTCAGAGCCTTCATAAAGGAAATTACTCAATCAATAAAGTTAATTTTCCCTCCCCCCTGAAGCAGCCACCCACCTCAGCAGATGTTAAGAAAAAGACCAAAACAAAACTGGAAACCTACTCAGATCCAAACATCTCTTGCCAATGTCCTCCTGCAGCTAAGGTTGAAATTAATACTTTGTCTATACTAGGAAGCAATGCAAAGAGCAAGACTGTGTTCTGCTTCTTTAATTAGCTGACTGAAAGATTAATAAAGAGCAGTGATGAGCTCGGGTCCATTCTTGCTGTGTTTAGACTCAACCCACTTCTATGATAAAAACTGTTTTTATGTTGAAACAAATTCAAAATTGGTGTTAATTTCAACTAATGATAAAGCCCAATGATGTGCACAGCACAGATTGCCACCATTCTAAAAATGTCCCAGTGGGACAGAAGGAGCCAGTCCCACTGCCCAGGTTCATCCCAGGAGGAGATCTGCACTGGAAATGAAGAAGAGACTCACCTGGAGAGCCTGAGGAAACCCTGCAGCATATGGACACTCCTGGGGAGACCCTCAAAACCACTAAAGTAGGGTGCAAACCTGTGGGAAGTAATAAACAACAGCAGTGATCGCAGGAATGAAATACACAACAGCACCCGCTTTGCTCCTATTCTGCTTTGAGTAAGAAAAATGAAATTCAGCATTGTATATACTGAAAAAAGGGGACTTTGGGATCTAATGCACTCTGCTTTACATGAACATGGTTGTTCACAGAGAAAGTCAAGACTTAAAGTGAGAAAGTTCAGAATTAGGTTCTTGTGCACCAGGATGTGCAATCGCCCTCATCTGAACATGCTGGCAAAGGCAGCACAGAAGTTGGCCCCAGTTTAAATTTCTGTGCACATCACACTTGGGTAGAAAGGGCACAGATTTAGTGAGTGCATTAGCTGGTCTTAGATAAAGTTTAGAAGAAAACAGAAAAATTAATGTTTCAATTTAATGTTTAAGAAAAAAAGCAAAAAATACTGGTGTTCTCAGGAATAATATCAAGACAACTTTTTAACAGCTGAAGCAGATCTCCACAGAGGCAGCAGGCTCAGGGAGGAAAAAAAAACCAAAAGAGGTTAAGAAGAAGAGGATTTCATAGGTGAAACTTGCATCAGAAATGACTCAGAAATGCAATCTCAGTGTAGAGCATTTCTCCTTTCAGTATGTAAATTGCAACGTACGAAAGGTGTGAAGGAACTGGGACCATCCAGTCCATGATATGAACTAAAACCGAGAGAGAAACACTAAATAATTGTTGGAGAGAGAATGAAAGGAGAAACTGATTTAAGTATGTACTGTTTAGTAGGATTTTAGATTAATATAAAGCATTCTTAACTGAGTACTGCCACTCAGGGCACTTACAGAACAGATCTACTCACATACCCAGAACAACCCTCCTGTCTCTGCAGCATCCAGGGTCTCACTACCATGGGTCTAGCATGGCACTATTTATGTTACAGGTGTCACCAAAGAGTCAAAATTAGCCTATCTCCCAGAGTTTATCTCCCAGGAATCTTCTGAGTGGAAAGGCAGGGGGAATGCAAATCAACTTGCCCCATGATCCAGTGCAGGGCTGGGTGGAGGACGCTGCAGATGTCCCAGGAGCCCTCCTGTGAGTTTGTGCCACCTCATGCAGGTAGGATGGGAATTTTCCAGAGTATGGATTACTGGCACAGGATGTCCCCTGCTTTGATGTTGGGCTAGTAAGGAAGGGGTTAAGTACTAAAAGAGCTTTGCATTCAGACCCCAGTAACTGCACGTACCTGTGGCTGCTGGTTTAGCAGCAATTCCCATCCTGCTGACACAACAGGCACTGGGAGAGCCGGTTGCAAAGGAATTAACCACTGTAATTTCAAGCAAAGCTGTTGCTGTAAAAAGGACAAAGACACGTTAATGACAAACAGAGGGAAATCTTCTCTAAGCAAATCTGATAAGTTAGTACCTGGTTTGGTAGGAGATCCAACCTGAAAGGATGGAAATGGTTTAACACAATGCAGCTGCCTTCTTACCTGGACCTTGTGATGTGGAGAGCAAGCACAACAGTCACTGCTGCTGGTAAAATCAATGGCAAAAGCTTATGCCTTCACAAGCCCGTGGGCTGCTTCAACTGAATGGGTACTGAGAGATGGTGGGCAAAATCTTTCTGTGTTTTAAACAGACATCTGTGATGTGTATCATATATAATGAACTTAAAATGTGGAGGTCCGGCACATCCATATCTACAGCTCCAGAATGAGTAACTCTTCTGCTTATTGCTGGGCAGCAGAGCACCAGGTCAATTTAGCCTTGTTTTTCTACATAACTACCTGCTATAAATGCTACCAGAAGAGTCCAGCTCCAGCTGTGGCACATATTGAAAAGAACAAGATTAAGGATATTGCTAGAAATGTTTGTCACAAGAGAGTACAGCTGCAGAGTGGTGTTTGGTGTGTCATTCTGCCTGGGCATGGACTCACTGTTTTACTAACACCAAGCTCCTGAAAATCAGGGCTGATGACAGACTGCACACAGATGGAGTTTCCAGACCTGAAGGTAACTCTCTCCACCTCCTCCCCAGCAATCACATCTGATCTGCAGCAGCTGTCTCATGCATTTAAACTCAGTTTTTACCTAAGCACTGTAAAGGTGGTTACATTTACAGTTCAAAATCTCAACCTGGACACATCTGAACCCCAGGGAAGGCTGCTCTGCACTGATAATTACCAGCAGTAAATTATATACCAACTACTTGGGGCTCAACAGAAAAAAGGGTAGATACTAATGAACATGGAGAACATCTGTAAAACCATTAACAAGCTTTTGGTTTTTCCTATTTTTTTTTTCTTATTTCCTTGGCTTTTACTTTGATATACTTCAGCTATTTTTTAAAAAAAATGATTGCTGTTTTTTCAATTTAAAAAAACATTTTCCATTCACAGAATCCTCTTTCTTTTGTTGTAGTTGTGTTTGTCATCTTTGTAGTCTCTCCACGCCACTGAAGTTCTCCCAGTGTAAGGGAGGAGCTTTGCCTTTTGGTCTTCCAGTACTGGGCTTTACCATTAAATTTAGAACAATAAAATGCCAGGGGCTTTTGGAAAATTGTTAATCTTTCTTTGAATGCAAAGCAACATCTCCACATGTATTCCACCCTTGACAAAAGATCTGGGTGTGGGTGAAAGCTAAACAAGCCTTGAGCCATCTGATTCTGAAGAACACCTGAGGAACTTTTCCTCCCATTCCTTGGGATGGATACCTGTGCTGGCTTTGTGTCCCACCCTGCAAACTGGGTCTTCCACATGGCCTTGCTGAGAGCAGTCAGCTCTGTGCTGGGTTGCTGCTCCCCATTCTTACTCAGAATTGCTTTGGCATCTGGGTGTTGCTGTCTTGCTCAGGTATTTATTGAAGTCAGGGGAACTCAAACCACCTCCCTTTTGTGAGTTTTGTAGATGCACAAGTGGAGCCTCTAAAAGTGTTGCTTGGAAGGGACCAGTGACATTTTAAGCATTCTTAATGCAGCATTTATTGATCATCATTCTAAATATTACTTATGCATGAAGAGATAAGGATTCAGTTCAGCTTTGGGTCCTCAAATTAAAAACATAAATGTGTCTTGTGGTCTGCTGCACTAGAGGTGCTTGTACCTGCAGGTTTTAGGGATGATTACAATTGATCCTGTGCTGAAGTGGAAGAAAACACATTTGACTTACAGAGTCAATAGAAATAATGATCTGTGAGGACTACATTTGGATGAGTTCTCTGAGCAGCAGGTGACAACCCATGATGTTGCATTTGGGACATTCTATCTTCTCTTGGAAGCTATTAATAGTGTGAAGCACTGTCTGGTGCTTACTTTCCCACAGAACTGTTGATTTATATTCACAACTGTGCACTCCTTACCACTGTTCTTATTCCAGTGGTTCCTTGTGGGCAAATAAAAGCAGAGCAGATGATGCAGCTGCTGCACAACAGATGGTTTTTCTTCCTCACGACCTGTGCTCCCAAAGAGTTTAGCAACAAGAAACCTGTGAATCCACAGGCTCAGGCACTGGATTTCACAGCCTCAGCCTCAAGCTGATGGCCACACCAACCAGTCTCCTGTTTCCTTCCAGAGTTTCTGCCTGCAGTCCTATAGAAAGGCTCAAGGATGCTCTCCTACTGTTTTCCAAGGTCAGGCTCTTTGCTAACTCTTAATGTCAGGCTGCAAACAGCAGCTGGAACGAAGTCTACGCTTCCTAGTAGCAAAATGTGAGGACATGTAGAAAACACAGTTTATCTGCTGGCTCTGTACTTTAACCTGGAAGCAGTTAAGAATATGGGTGGCATTAAAAATGTTTATTGGTGCAAGGTCACATAGAGTATTTTCTATCTAACCCATGGACAGACCCCTTGCCCACAGTGAAGTGTGGTCTCCAGGCAGTCTGGCTGGCAGTGACCTGAGCCCTGCAAGGGTTCAAAGCCCACAGCCACTGCCTCTGTGCTGCCAGTTTCCTTGCACAGAGCTGCAGATAGCTCAAACAGTCCTGCACCAATGCAGCTGTGGAGCCTGTGCCCAGCTGCTTGGCTCACCACTGCTCCAAGTCTGCCTGGCCAACACCCCTGTGTTGGTGTGCTGAGCAATTCCCTCCACATGGTGCTCTCTGTGATGCTACATCTCTGCCAATTCCTGTCCTCACCTGCTGTTGTGCAATTGAGTGATAAGGACTACCAGAGCTGAAGACTGAGTTTCTTATGGGCTATTCAAATTCAAAAAAAATTGCCAATCTCCTCTGGTGACTACCAATAGATGACATCAGGATAAAGAAAATTGTGTACAGCCTTCTCCCTGAGAAAGACAAGTAGGCTCTCCTACCACATCCACCTCCTTCCCAAAATCTAGAAGATATCACAAGGAACTCAGAATAATTTAGCTTCCTGTCAGCTTCTTTAAGCAGTGCTTATTGTAGTTTCCCCATGCTGGAAATTGATATAAAGCTCACAGAGACAAAGCATTTTACTCTAATTTTTTTTTACCCAAGAATTTGTTTGCCACAGAGTAGGAGCTGCAGGCAGAAATCAGTGTTTTGAGGCTGAATGGAGATGGTAGGCAGCTCACTGTACCGTCATTGAAAAGGTTTACAGGCACTTTTCTCCAAAGTCAGGGAACAGACCTGAAAAGATTTAGGTGTGGCTGATTTCACATCACTGTTACCTTGAACACTTCTCTTGCACTTGAATTACTTTCTTGGGATGAGTTGCTCTATTCTACTTTTACCTATGGCCATGTTGCCATGGCAAAGTCACTCCTGCATGTGTATGTTTTAAATACACAGCCTACAAAGCACTTTGGGTTCCTTTGAAATGGTAAGCATCTATTTTCCAAGTGATTTTCTTGCTTTAAATACAACCTGTAAAACAAATGGAGAACATTACCAGCAGGCCAAATTGTATTTCCACAACACCAAAAACCTATGTACATGTCTTGCATGTTACACATGTGAGTGTTCTTTCAGCACAAACCTTTATAGGATCAGGCATCTACAGAAAAGTGATTGGTTTCATGCTGTTATTATGATGGGACATAACACCCTGTTTTTATTGCAAGTATAGAACAGTAAACTTTCGCAGCCCTGGGTCAAAAACAATAGTGCAGATTTTTTTCCTTCATAGTATCACTTCTCCAAATAAGCTATATTAGCGTAATTTATGTATTTATTTTTAGATGAACAAAATTTTTGATTAGCAAACATTTTTGATATTTTATATCTCTGAATAATTTTTTAAAAGTCAAATTACATGGATAATGCTCTGAGCATGCACATTCATCCACTCAAAGTATTAGCCAGAGAGCTCTTTTTATAGTAATTTTTCCAAATAATGATTAAAAACCAAGCTGCATATTGCTTACCTCATGCACTGTAGTAATTCTTTTTGCTTATTTATAAGGTACTCTGGAAGCACCTTTCAGTCTAAGAAGAAAGATTCTGGCAATCAGCAGAACATGGAAAGAGGGGTAGGCTGAGTGCTGCAAGTTACTGCACTGTTCAGCAGTACAGATACATGCCTTTGTTTTCACTTGTTCCAGGGATTTTGATTACCAGAGAATAATAATCTGAGCTGAACACTTAGAGAAAGGGTCTGGAAGAAGTTGGTGTAATTGCTGCTTAGCATTATAAAGCAATCCACACTGGAGATGAGGGCAGTAGCCAGGGAAGTACAGGTTCTATTCTGGATGCTGTTTGCTTCCCTTTCTCTTTCCCTGTTCATGGTATCAAATACACTCCACAAGCTCTTTGTGAGCAGTAAGGTGCTTTACAAATCCAACATCATAAACCAGCATAGCACAGGACCAGCAGGGAACTTTGCTGAGCTCACTGTTTAAGATGTTTAGAGCTCCTGATGTTGGGTGTAGCATAAGGATATGAAGAGCACACAGAGTGTTTTCTCCACATCTGTATCACTTCTAGCAGGTTGTAGGGAGGAGCATGGGAATAAAACACATTTTAGAAACTAGTCAAGACAAAATCACATTACTTTGAGAAAGACATGGACAAAGAAATTAAGGGAGGGATATAGCTAGTAACGAGTTCTGCTGGTTCTGTGTCTGTAATAGGACACAGATCTATGGAGGCTGCCTGTAGGCAGCAGGACTGGAAGCTTTTGGGGGCATGGGACACACATGTGCAAGAGGATGACATTAAAGGCAATCAAAGTGTCTTCAAAACTGGTTATCAGTACAGCTTTTCATAAGTTCCTTTTTGTAATTATTTTCCATATCTACAAGTGCACTTACTGTCATTATTTGTGTACTGCAGGAAAGGACAGAACATTACCCATAAATAGTTTAGAAAAGATAGGGTGTTTTTGCATATAAGAAGGTTTCATTTTCCTGTGTGAATTTAATGGGCTAGATGCCAATGCTTTTATGAATTGTGAATGCAGCAGTCTTCTTTCCAAATGAAGATGTTGGAAGTGTGCCACTGGAACAAGGTGCTCATATTACATACTGCCAGCACTTTTCTGTTGCTTTAATGAAACCTAAAATACGAAAGCACTTTTCTCCTGAAAAACATTACTCTTGCCTATAATGACATTGCACTGCATATTGTCCTCTAGAATAAAAGAGGAAAAAATAATTAGGGTAGAAAGCAATGTGAATCACAGTTCCAACAGGGAAATTCATGTGCTACACCCCTGATGTAAACAGCTGTTTGTATACCACCTGCCTTCCTCCTTCTATAAAACGCAATCCAGCTTTATGATTTATCAGGCATTTGTTACTATTCTTATACATGGGTTTTTTCTCCCCCACAATGATTCTCTTTTTAGCTATTTGAAACAAAGTAATTATTTAGACTAACTTAATCACTGCATTTTAAATGGAAATATTGCTTGAGGAAAAGTTCCCTATTTAGGAGCAGAATTTTGCACTTATATACAATTCAATTTCTGTTTAATAAAGAATGTAATGACATTATGTAGAAGCATCATGTAAAGGTTTTTTTTTTTTTTTTCACTGAGTGCCCTTAAGTCTCAAGAACACTTTTAGAAGAAGGGAAAGTATTAGCTTATGACCTGTGACAAAGCTGGAGGTCAAATATCCCACATGAAAAAGATCCAGAGAAAGCCCCTGAGGCTGCAGTGCTTCATCTGCACAGGTTACAGAGCAGCCAGTGGTGCCACAGCTGCCTCAGCCAATTGGTAACTAACAAATCCTATTTAATCACATGTATGTATTGCAATGTGCTACATGTACCTTTACATTTTGTGCTCACAAACAGTTGTTTTTTTTCTGCCAACATGTAGAAAGATATTACGAGAAGATACAAAATGTACTTTGTCTCAGATTATTTTAGTTCAATCAGCAATCCTTTCTATTATTTCCACATCTGAGCCACACCTCAGAGCTCATGGCAGGTTTGGTAGGAACATCTCAGATAAAAGGTCCAAGTTCTCTTGAATACCAGGGCTCCCTCCATTGTTTTTGTTTGCAGTAACTCAGTATATGGTGTGAATAATGTTACTTCACACCAAGGGCTCACTTGTAAGTGAGCCCTTTACCTTCCAATTTGCATACAGGTTTATTTTACACTGCCTTAGAGTTAAACCAACTCAACGACATAATAAAGGTAAGTGCACAGAACAATCAATACTACTGAAACCATATGAACTCAGAAAAGCATCAAAAAGGGAGAGAACAAAAAGCAGCGAAATTAGGTTAAAAAATGTTGAAGAAGATCTATGGGATTTTTTTTTAAAGCCTCAAGCACACAGTCACACTGTAACCCACCTGGTTATATTTTCAAATGGGGTGCCAAGTCCAAATAACTTTAATGTTAGGCAGAATGCTGCACTCGTGAAAATTATTGGTAGCACTCTATGATATTAACTAGAACAAAATCAGCCCATGTGAGTGAGTACCTTCTGTCTTTTTTCTATAATGAATAATATTACTGCATTCTGTTTTCTTCTCAGACTTCTGTGAGATTAAGATTAAAAATGATGAAGATATAAAGCTAGAAAATGTTTTAATTCAATTATTATTACAAACTAGAAAGAAGACAGATAAAACCAGAGATTTTTTTTTATTGCACAAAATAAATTATATAGAAACAATGCAACAAAACAACTCGTATTGTAGGCTGCACAACAGATGTTACAACATGAATATATTTATTGCTTTGAGAAAGGAGCAATTCAGTGCTAGTAAGCAGATTAGTTATACTTCTTGCTCATCTAGATTTTTCATAAAATTAATCCAACTGGGCTAGAGGCATCTTGCAGCATACAGGTCAGGCCAAATTGTCATTTATCAACCATTATAAAGGTGCTGTAAACCTTCTTGACATTAGCATGGAACATGCAATTGAACATCACCAGGACTGAGCCATACAGGTCGCTCACTGTTAGAAACATCATTATGTACCTGATACATTTATACACAAGATTCCAGAGGCCCATTCACAGGGTGTGCAGGAACTGTTGTTTCAAAAGAAATCTTGCTTATAAATGCTGATGCAGATTTGAACAGGCTTCGCTCTACATCAAGAGGCACGACCATGGGGTTTTGCCAAAAAAAGCCCCAAGTACCAGCACTTCCTGTCCCTAAATGGAAAATTGATCACTGGTGCTGACTCAGTTCTAAGTGTCTCATTTTTTTCTAGGGCCACACTCAGATTTGAGATTTAAAAACTCCTCACTTTCCTTTGGTAGAACTGGGTGGAATTTACAGTGTTTTTTAAAGTACTTCTAAACACAACATATTTGGTTCTTTGAAAGATACAAGGCTGCAGTGCTGGTATTGCACTCAGATCAAATGGATTTTAAATTGCTACTTTGTGGACCCTGAGAGGTTGATCCTAATGAATTACTACAGAAATTAACTCTTAAAAATTAGAAAAATGGACAATGTTCATGTAATAAAACACATCAGATCCTGATCAACTGCAGATCTTTGTGAAGCATGAACACAAATGAGAGAATGCCATTTCAAGTGTTCATAATCTGAGTCAAATTCTCCCCCAGTTTGTCAAGGACACAAGTATTTACTCAGTTGAGTTCCTACCAATGAATTCTACTGCTAGTGTACACACTCATTATTGCAAAACTTACTTATGAGAAGGTTAATATAATAAGAGTAAATTTAAACAATATTAGTCACCCATGAAAGGAAATTAAGTGAGGAAGTGGGAAGTCTGGCTTATTTCAAGTCTCAGCTACAAGGATAACTATAGAAAGTCATTCCACTGAGGCCAAGCTGAAGAACTTAACTGAGCAGCAGACCCACGACGTAGATCCCTGTAGAATCCCACAGAAATAAGTAAAGAGATTTTGGATTGGGCAGTAATATGTACACAAATATGCTTGCCACTCTTTACTATACTTTAATAAAATCCTTTACTGTATTATTTTCTTCCCTGAAACGGTGTTAATGCATTATGATGAATCAAAATGCAGTTGAAAGCGAGGTTTCAAATAGCTGCAAAATATTACAAGGAGTGAGTTATTCTGAATTTTAGGAATAGTATTTGTACAAATTCTCAGAGCCTTTAGTGATGCACTTACATTCCATGCATGTACCCAGCAGTAGCTTCCTTTGAAGGAAGGTAAGTATTAAACTCCACTAACCTTTCAGACTTTTTCATCCAGGGGACTGTTTATTAAATACTGTATTGACTGTATGTAAAATCCTGTCATCTTATAAAAATGTTAGTAAGCACAGTAAGATTCAACTGAACAACCAGATCTACCCTGAAATGTCCATTGAAACACATGCATCACAATAAAATGGTCAGCATTTTTTATACTTATTATGAAGTAGAAAATCATAAGGCAGGATGAAGCTAATATCAAAGATGAAAAACAGCACCACAAACCTGTGTTTTGCAATTGCTTTCTGATTGGACACAAAGTGTATTATCATAGTCAGATACAATTGATTAAGGTGAGAAATGCATTTAGCCCAGCTGTACTAACTATACAGCTTCACACAGAATAAACATTCCATAAATCAACAGAAAATGCATTTGAGCACAAAAAAATAAAAATATGTAAGTGATTCTCTAAGCAGCATTTTGTTTTCT
>VZSR01000257.1:2155755-2168787 GCA_013398615.1 Brachypodius melanocephalos | reverse complement strand
TTTTTTTTTTTTTCCAAAACATTAACATAGATAGATATTGGACTGATTAAATATCTACAAGTGCTTTTCCTTTACAAAAATACATATATTCTTAATAGTAGGATAGACTGTCATTAACAATGACCTGTGTTTTTTCTTTTTTCAC
Organism: Brachypodius melanocephalos; assembly: GCA_013398615.1. Classification (NCBI taxonomy): domain Eukaryota; kingdom Metazoa; phylum Chordata; class Aves; order Passeriformes; family Pycnonotidae; genus Brachypodius; species Brachypodius melanocephalos. The sequence continues at coordinate 2,168,642 of VZSR01000257.1, read as the reverse complement.
TTCAATTTGAATGATTTATAAGCTAAATTTTACAACCACAAAAAGGTTTATTTGTAATAGGATGTTATCACTTTTGACAAAAAGCTTAAAACACTTTATATTTTAAAACAAATTAGCAACTTAAGATCACACTATGTTCTATGAGCTCCTAAGTACTGTGAGGGCTGCTTTATTCAAAACTGGTAACTGCTGATCAAATGCAAGGAAGCATTAGAACATTATTACTGCTCACCATAGGCTCCTTTCTTTTCACTTGGATCACAGCTTATATAAGGACACTTAGGCCCCCACCCCCAAAAAATCCATGGAGAGTAACTCTGGATCATCTATTCAGTAGCCTGGGACATCCAACAATTCAGGCTTTGCATTAATTTAAAAAAAATGCAAAATACTTTCCTTTCAATAGTTAAGTCTGCAATAAGGGAAAAAATGATGCATTGCTTCGTGTTTATGCTAAGAAGCTTCTATTAGTGAAAAAAAAATATCATCAGTAAGCATTTAGAATGAAATCTTTCAGCCAGCTAAGTAATTATATTGACCTATTACTGTCCAGTTTAGTCAACCACTATCGTGGAAAAGGAAATCAAAATAATTTGGATTTTTTTATTCTCTGTTTTATACTGCACAAGTAAAATAATCACTTCTTACTAATCAATGGTCTCACGTCAAGGACAGCAATGCCATTTGCTAAAAAAATAGCTATAAAAATCTGTAAAACATACTTAGTATCTTCTCATTATCCTCCAAATCTGTCCTTTCCACCCTCCAAAATATCACTGAACTACCACTAGAAACCCCAAAAGTAGCTTGGTGACTATTTTGTGCTTTGGAAGGTTTACAGGATTGACAGCACTCTGAGTTTTTTGTTAGTTCCCAGGGCAGGTATAGCAGACACATCAGTAAATGCAAGCCTTTGTGCTTTTCTTCAGGAGCATCAGCCACGACTCAGAGCTACCCTATGTACCCTATTGACCCAGCCTCAATGCTATTCCTGTTGAGTTTTTTCCTTTTCTAATTTGTTTTGGAAACTGCTAGGTGTGCCTAACCCTTCAGCTTGGTGACACAGACAACTACCACTGGTTCAGTTTTCTTGATTGACTCCAGGTACGTCCTGACCCCTCAGGCACTCCAGGAAAGTGTCAATGTCATATTCCAAGTCCATTTCTGGGTGGCGTTACCTTTGGTATTAAATAGGCCCCTTAAAACTATTAGGCAATCAGATTATACATAAAAATAGTTTATTTTTTAAAAACCCTAGTTTTTAAGAACAAACTAAATATCTGACAACAAAGACTACTTTTAAATCAATAAGTATGTGATATTTTTTCAGTAAAAATGGAGCATGTTTCATTTTACCACATCAAAATTCAGGAGGCAACAGGAACAATATGTACCATACTCAATATAATACAAAAACTGAATTTTAAGAGTAGAATACCACTACAAAATATGTGCCTTACACTTTGACAATAAACATCTTCATTACAGCTTCATTTGTAATAAAACCCTCAGTATGCTAACTAGCAGCAAAGCCATTTTACTGTGCAGCCATTTCGTATATTGTATAGTAACCTTCTCTCAGCTCTTTGCTTTACACTGACTGTCATGAGGAAAAAGGAAAATGCACAGTAGCTACTTCTGTTCACCTCATCCTGTCAACTGTCAACCACCTTAGAAGCATTTCCTAAAAATACACATAAAAGTTACTTCAAAGAAAAGTACCTAATGGTTCAGAAAAACAATGCCTATCTTTGGTTAAAATTAATGTAACAGCAAAAAACTACCACTTACAGACATCTTTCATTCCAGAATTTCTCCTCCATCCTGAGCTTACAGAACTTTGTCTCCTTTTGCAAATACAAAAGATAGCCTGAAGGTTTCTACCCATGTACAGAGCTGCTCTGCCTCACTGCCACACTCCAGGACCACAGAGACCTAAATTGTAAGTATTGCTTACTAGAGAATGAAACAACGTCCTCACTCAGCTGTAGTGGAAAGCTACCTGAATGCAGAAGATTTATGGCACATACTTTGGATGGAAGAATCTGTAGGGAATTAATGAATTAATTTCCTATTCTAGAACCTAAGGTTTAAATCTGACCTACAGGCAGCGTAGACAGAAGATAGAAAAGCAAATCAATAGGGAGATCTGTTTATGAAGAAAAATATTTAAACATTGGGAGATCAGCTTTTGAAGGACATTCCTGCAAGGGATGTTTCAGCTGAGGTCTGAAGGTCAGACAACCCCTCTGTGACAAAATTAGAGGTAAAGGTGCAGCTGGAAGTTTTCACATTTCCTTCAGGTGCATCAATCCCCTTGTGTCTTAGAAGTCATCCTTGAACACCCTGCAGTAGAATACAATCCCTCCTCAAACAAGTGCTTTTAGCTGAAACCCTTGTGGAAACACGACTTTGCTCAAACTGGCTACACAGGATTGAAAATGCAGAATTGCTGAAATCCATGAGAGCTGCCTGATAAATGAAACCTGTGAGCTGACACCTCATGTACAACTTCACCTTTATGTCCTTAATGTTTTGACTTTTAGGTAGGAAATTGGGTGGGGTATGGGAATGGCCAAAGGATGTGTAAGAACCTAGAATTAATCACAGCAGAAAGGGTGCCTGTTTAAATATTTTAACTGAGAAAAATAATAAGTCAACAAAGCATGAAGTAAAGTGAAAGGGGAATATGCAGCATGATATATGCATTTTTGTAGGAAGAAAAAAGATGCCTTCAATCTACCAGATTAAATGAAGAAACTGGACCAAACTCTTGGATAAGGATGTAACTCTTAAATGCCTTTGCACTTTTCAAGGACAAAAACTTTGTGTTTGATCAATGAATTTTATTAACCAGTATTTTATGTAGCCCCTCTATAAACAAGGCTCAATCTATTTATTTTGAGATTTAGGACTGGTTTTGAGCAGCTACTGTTCTCTAGTATTTCTACCAGACATAGTATCTGGCTGAGCTGGATGCTATGCCTTTTTTTGCAAGTCCTCTCAAGAGTGATTTTTTTCTGAGGAGTGAATAAATACCTCGTCTTCAGTTATATGAAAATGTACAAAACCCACAAACAATACAACTCCATGATTGGTTCAATTAAAGGACTAAGCCACAGTCTATTTTTTTTGAACAGCAGAGAAGGAAAAATTGTTTACTTCTTTCACAAAGTCATATATATATAAGTTATTCATTGGAGAGATGAGAGGAAACTCTGGACTATTATTCTGTCTGCATAAGAGCCTAACTTATATCTAAACTGAATGGGATCAATCTCTTTTCTCCTGCACCAGAGCTGTTTGTGATAAGAGCAGAAAAGTAAAGTCAAATTGCTGAAATCTATGGAGAAAAAAAGACCAAGATCCAGAAGGAAAGGGTTCCTCATGCAGAAAATGGAATATTTTCAACATAAAAGTACTTATTTTAATATAATTTCTACTGAGATAGGGTGGTTTTAAATTATCTAAAATAACACATTTCTTTTTATTCTTTTTTTTTCCCATGAAAGCTTCTCAATAGAGTATGATATTTATGATATATTCTTGCTGAAAATATTAAGACCATAGATAAAATTCAGAAGCAAATATTACCCTGTCAAATGAAAATAATGGGCTTAAAAGGTATTCTGTGTTAGTAATCAGGCACTTCACTTTTTGAACATTTTCAGCAAAGTCAAGATAATACTTCTGTAATTTTTCTTTGCATAACTACAAGCTAGCTGAGTGTGCACAATATACTTCTTGTACTGCAAACTCCTAGGACCCAAATCCCCAAAGCTTTCATGTGAACAATGCCTACCATAGTGATGAGTCACAATCTTATTTGGTATTTCATTAAAGAAAATCCTTCATAGGATTAGGCCCTTAGCTACCAGGAGTGTAATAATGCATCATGGAAGATACATTTCTTGATTAATCATCTAATTCCATATTGTTTTGAGATATTACAGGATCTTGTTTCTAAATTCTAGCTTACGGCTTGTTACTAGATAAATGCAGCAACCAGCTATGCTCAACAATAAGTTGTTTATGATTTTCATTAATGAGTTTTTCACTTCTAGGGGAAAAAAAACCCAAGCAGCACCAAATGTGCTAAATAAGGGACAGCAAGGTTAGGTAGTAGTGTGGGATTTTTTAGGTCCCTCTGCAGTTAGAGACTGCTAATATGGGAAAGTCATAGAAACACAGTGGCAGCAAGACTTATTTTATATCCCTATGCTTTACAAGGATGCAGTGGTGACACTTTGTCATGGAAATGCTCAGAAACTGTGACTTTATCCAGGCATCTGCTCTAGCATGGCATATGGTGCAGTCTGAAGGGAATGCCTAGGTACTCATTTCACTTTACTCCATCCTTGGCACACAGGAATCTGCACATGCATTCTCATATTCCTATGGTGCTCAGATACTCTTAATTGGCACAAATGAACCAAATCTGTGTCTTTGTAGAGACATGGCACGTATGTACTATATGAATGAAAATTTCCTGTAAAGAAGGCAATGCCTGTGTTGCACAAGCTGCCCAGTTAAGATATGTATTTCACTGGCACTTGACTTTTACAAAACCTATTAAACTATAGCAGCACTCAGGCACTGTGCCATCAAATCAGAAATGCATCAAGTGTAGGTGGTTGGTTCATATGCATTTAATGCCACCATTTGCAGCTGGGAACTTTGATTCAGATCTGTCAGTATTTTCCATGCCTAAAATGAAGATTTGCCTTCTGTAATCTAGCTTCTACTTGCATCAAGAAAATACCAGGAATCAAAACCAATGTTCGACTTTGATTGAGAAAATTCATGGTTCTCTGAATTGTGAATATAGGAAGTTATCAGTCAAAGAAAGCTTCTATTAGTTGCCATTCCAAAGCCAAGGCAAAATAGTGCAATTCTAAGGGTCCTGTTAGGTGGATGGATTAAAACTTATATGTTACTGTCTTTTTAAAACAATTCTGTTCAATTTTTTTCAAAATAGCAAACACAATTGTTGAGAAAAAAATTGTACCCTGAACCATGCAGAAATTATGCTTAAGCATCCTAGCATTAGTTTGGTGATAAACTGGTGTTTTATGTCAAGCAAATCTACAGTGAAAATTCTGGTATAAAAACACATGAAATATATAAAACCTGTAAGGTGTAATTTGTCTGTGCATGTAAATATTTACAAATAATATCCTATTTCTACTACTGTACAAAACAACTGTATATACTAAAGAGGAGAATTCTTTTCAATCAGAAAGCATGCTCTGCTCTTCCAAACTGCTCCATGAGATGGACTTCTATACATAAAAACAATCTATTTTTCCCTAGAGACTCTGCAGAGAAGGGCCCTCCCTACAAGGAGTATCTTCTTTCTGTCAAGCAGCACATCACAGACTGGCTGGGCAAAAGGATGTCTGCTCCCTGCAGCCAGCCCGTGCACCCCTGCCTGCTTTGGGGCAAAGCAGTGCCTGCAGAAAGGGGCAGCAGCTTCTCCCTAGAAGTTTTCCTTCCCCTGTTCCACTGGCATCTGCACAATATGTGCAAGCTTGACCTGTAATGGCAGGGGTCCCTAACAGAGTGCTGCTGACAGCAGCTTGATGGCTGCATCTCATGTGGGCTTTGGAGTGTCGTGGTAGGATTCAACCCAACTACACGTGATTCCTCGAGTCGTCAGTGTTAGAACTCCTAACAACATCAAAGAGCCCAGATTTAATCCACAACATGCTTATTTCTCCTACAGAACATACCACTGTACGTGAATGTAAACTTACAAAGGAATTACAGCCTTACATCTACCTTTTGTATTTGATCCCAAGAAAGAATTTTCACTTTGTCTGTCCAAGGATGATCAATTCACTCTACAGTATCTCGTGAAAAATTGATTTGGTTCCTTTTTGCGGTATGCAAAAGGCATAAAGAAAGTAAAGAGCTATCTACAACACTGGCAGGCATGTACTAAGCAGAAATTACATCATGTGACTGAACTATCAGTATCTCCAGAGAATCTGATCAGAAAAACTCAACTGACTTTTAAGCAAAGACAACGGAAGACAGAAAACATACACATTGCTATGCTCCCTGCAACACTACCAAAAACCCCAAGAGACATCCCATACTAGAACCATTATGCTTGCAGTGCCTAAGGCAACAATCACTTTTTATCCACCACTACCAGGTCTTAGGAAAAAAAAAAGATGACCTGAACAATTATTTTGGTCAGATTGCTAATCTTCAGTATTGCATTACCTCTAATTTTATGGAAATAGTTTTATGATGTGACTTTAACTAATGAAAATTTCTGTAATGGATTCTAAACTCCAGATAGTCACAAGAGATACAGTATGTAATTAAAGCTATATATTATTTTTGTCTCAGCATATTATAGGCCTCTATTCAATCTCAAAAGGAAATGTTTATTATGAGAAGTAATAATTATGAAAAATTTTGCCTTGATCATAATTTTGTAGAGGAATTTAGTTGTTCCATAGACATTTATATTATTTTACCTTCATTTTTATGGAGGCTTTATTAGAAGAAATGTAATCTAACCAGAAGTCATTTTTCCAAAAATAGGTAGTATCCCAAATTCCAAACTTTAGGGAAACCATTGGAAAGTGCAATCACAAAGGCTGCAATGCTTTTAAGCAATATTAGCAATTTAGAAGATTTAAAATTACTATTTTGAATGATCACGTTCTACATCTCTTGTTCAGTGTAATTAATCTTCATTCACTGCAAAAGGACTGTTGCACACTCATGAGTGAGCTATACCTGGACCCATGAGAACCTTATCAAGGAAAAGGTAGTGGCCCAACCGCCACTTTTTAAAATATATTTTCTATACAAAATATCGTCAAGGTATAATCCTTAGTTATTTTTTACAGTACTCCATGATTTGAACAACAATTTTCAGTAAAATAGTTAAGTGTGTGAAACTGCAACACCACTGAATGAGCACTCTGCCATTTTGCTAGTGTAATCAATATTAGGACCAGAAAAAATTTCTAACACGCAAGCAAAAATATTCCATAGGTTTTGAGTCTTGACTGTACACTTCATGATTTTGGCTATGATTTGCAGCACACTCTTAAGATACACAAATATCTGATGCACATTTCAGTAGCAGAATGGCACTTGGCTTGCTCTAATAGAAACAACAGAGATGCAACCGACAATTTTAAGAGAGACAATGTCCTTATTTGCATGCTGAAATTCTGGCTGTGTCCCCCCAGTCCAGGCACATCCATTCATTGTGCAATCTGTCGATGGGTAAACAAATAGTGCAGGATTCATCTCAGTGGGATGTGGCCCTTTGGTCTAACCGAAGTCAATTCTAGGTCGATACTGAAGTACCATAGGGTAAGACTGAAAACAAGCAAGGGAAAAAACAACAACAAAGACAGACAAGAAAGCATGAAGACATGATTCGTAAACAATACAAAGAAAATGCAATTCAAGAACTACCTTAAGAATAGCCAGACCTCTCTAAGACAGATGTATATGACAATTTATATGAAATAATTCCATACATTTCAACAGCCAAATCCATCCCTGTACTTCAAATCTATTAGCTATTTATCACTGATACACAGTTTCTGTACATGCTTTTATATATCTCAATATTTATGTTTTATTACATTTACACTTGGGAGTGCTCAAACAAATCTTGTTGCTGTGTTTGACAAAAAGTAATCTTTTTTATACTTTCTAAACCAAAGTATAGTTACAGGTGATGTACTTTGAAATTTATATAGAGGTTCCATAGCTAAACTATAAAAAAAGGTCGAACTGCTGTCAGCTGGTTTTCTGAGAGATCTCTCCCAAATTCATACTCCTTAGCCTCAGATCTAGTGATAAATTTTTAATTCCTACTGAAAAAAAAAAAAGAAAAAAATGCAAATCAGCTTCTTGGATCCCTAAACTGGATAGAATTTGTGGAATAGAAGGCAGGAGTGGATGGGTTTCCCAAACGGGCCATAGAATATCTGAGCACTTGTTGCTCAAACTGTTGTTATACTCAACCTCTTATTTTTCAGCCTGTCAGCATTTAACTTGTCTCAAGTTTACCTCTTAACTTCGTTAGCATACTGGATATTTTCTACAGCATAAAACCCTGACAAATCTCATTGTCTCAGCAGCTGTATGGCCTTAAATACCTCTCTGCCATACAACAGAGAAACAAAGCTAATTTAAGTTGCTTTAAATTCCAAATTTGGAAGTATAAAGAATTATTACAGAAGCTATCATTAAAACCAGAAACATTTTTCTTCATCCCTCAAATGCAAGAGAGATGAAGAAACAAAGATGTAGCTCCAGAGACTTACAGGGTTAATAAACTTTGCATGCTATGGTAATGAAATATCACCAGAACTAAATGTGATCACACTTGCAGGGGATTTACAAACTGGAATTCAGAGAAATCACAAGTTAAAGCCAGAGGTATTAACAGTACCAGGAGTATTTAGGAGAGAAGACAGGGAGCAGCATGTCTAGTCTGCACGTGCAATTAACAAACATGTATCTGTGGTATCATAAATTACTTGGTCTCTGATTAATATTTTCTTTGCACAGGACACGGCTGTCGTATTATTGAAATGCTGTTTCACATGGTTTTGACTTTGAGTATATAAACTGTCTCTAAAAGTGTGCAGATCTAATTGGAAGTGCACACAGGCAGAGACAGAGCAATCACCACACTGAAATTGCAAAGTAAACCAGTGAGGCTCAGTGTTTTAGCAAAGAAAATCACAAAACTGCACAAATGAAATGCAATATGCTGGGACAATTCTAATTATTGAAGGAGGCATGAGTGCAGTAGTTCACTTCCATCACTAGTGGGGAGTGACCCTCTATCACTAGCTCTAATTTTTCACTCGAGACAAGTATTCCAAAGTTGCAAAGTAACTTTTAGAAATCAGTTCAAATCAAAATTCTCAAGGAGGAAACTGAAATACTGTTTCAAATTGTATTGGGAACTTGATCGGTCAATGAAACTTAGAAATCAGCTTCAGTTTTGCAGGTTCTGGAGGGTTTGCTTCTAGATTCCATTTCTAATTTTAAAAATGTGAAAGGAACAGAGTTCAGAAAAATCTAATATTTTTTTTACTCCATCAAAAAGGATATACGAATTCCCATAAAGGGATGAAACCAGTGTAGTCTCTTAATTCACACTCTTCATTTTTGATCCCTTGCCAGTGTCTGCCCAATGCTGTTTGGTTAGAGGAAGGAGATAGGAACAGGTAGATAATCCTTTGAGGCTGACTTTGATATCAACCTATAGAATGATAACTCTCAAAAAAATCACAAACAAAAATTGGCCTAAGGCAAAGTAAGGCAAACTCCTAAATCCTTTGAATAAAGTTTGTGCTGCAGGAATGAAAATGCTCAGGCCTCGCTCACAGAGTTTTAGCACTTTGTAGTGAGGAATTATAAAAACTCCACAAGTTTAATTGCAATGGAGGTGCTGAGAGGACCTTGATGACTGTAATATGTACAGTCATGAGTGCCTCTTACCTGATAGAAAGTGCCATCCTGTGAGCAGACTTGCGAAGAGGAGCAGTTCTGACACCGAAACTGCGGAGGAGATGATTTTCTGATCAGATAAGAGGCATCCACAGCTGGACATACACATTTACCATTTATTGTTTGTTTTTTTAAAAAAAAAATTAAATGTAAAGGTTACAATTTAATTGTTTAAAAAACAGGAAAGACTTATTTAATGAATAAATGGAAATTTTTCCCTTTTGTTGTCTACCTCATGTAAGGTCCACAGCTATGCCAATAAAAGCTCGTGGTCAATAGTACCAGATATGAAGATAATGGATTCACTTGATCTTCACTCAGAAGAAGAGATTGTTAATTAATTACCATTACAACTTCATTGAGGAAAACAAAATCATAGCAACCTAGAAATTACTGGATTTATTACCAGCCCAATGAAATTTTTAGAGGTTTTAATCTTTGACTTCAGGTGATTTAAAACTACATGAAAGAGAAGATGAACACATACCTGGCTATGCTGTGTGTATATAAATACACTCACAAACTTAATCAGGAGTTGCCAACTCTTGCATTCACTAAATGTTAACAACTACAGCTCTGAGATTTTTGAAAATTTTTGGTGCAAATATCTTTTTATCGAGATCATAGTTACTGTTGCCTCCAATTTCATGCAGCTGCCAAAAGTCCATTTGTAGGCAAGGGCTGCAGGATCAAATGCCATGAAAGAATTCCATTATCACTAAAACTGTTGCCTGAACACTTTCTAATAGTACAGCCAATGCTAACAAAAATAGAAGATGGCAAACCAAACAAACATCCACTGGTTTCAAAGCAGTACTGGAAAAAATTCTACTTAAAGTTCCCTTACTCGTGCAATATTGGGATTTTGGCAATCACCAAATTTCAATGCAATATTACTTTCAAATTTTTTGAATACATGCCTGTATACATTGACCTCCCTAGTTCCTATCAAAATCTATCCCTTCCCCTCCAGCTTCAGATTAAGGTAAAACTTTAGGAAACTTGTGAATTGTTAACTCTACAGTATGTTTAATCCTCTGTCTTCTCTGTCCATGCCCCAGTGCTTTTTATTCTGAGCACTAGGAAGCTTACAAACAAAAAAAGAATAGAAGTTTGGCATTTTCTTCAGATCAGTACTTTAAGGTATGTTAAATGCTTAACCTTAGCTGCACTCCAATTTAGCCTCCACTAGTAACAATAGACAAACTTGCATATACTACAAAGCAATAAAGAGGGAGGACCAATCAACAGGCACAAACAAACAAAAGCATAAAAGAAAGAGAAGGAAAGGGAGTATTGACTTCTAACCAAAAAAAAATTAAATATACAAGGCAATACTAAACCAAACTGAGTATGAGTCCTGAAAAAAAAAAGTCTTTTAAAAAGTTAAATACTGCAATTCTAAAATTTGCACATGCAGCAGAGAAAACCCATCTGGCTCTTATCTGAATGTTATTGTTATACAGCATATCCACAAAGAACAGATGTAGTATTAACAGAACCAGTAATAAAACAATTAGATTTCACCAGTAATTTTTCAGTGTCACTTTCAGTTTATTGACTGAATAAAACAGCTTCTTACTGAAGAACTGCTGGATGCAGATTCCCCAGCCATTGTAACTTGTTCCTCTTCAGCAAAGTTAAATTGCTGAAGAGGAACAAGTCCATGTACACGTTGTACATCTGCTATTTTGACGTTTCAGAATCTACACAGTATATGTGCTGCAGGGTTTCACCCAGAGGGTTTGACATAAAAAAATTCAGAAAACATGCAGCAGGCATTTTTAAATAGGGGTTTTTTTAAGGGTCATAAATTATGTTCAGGCCCAAGATATGAAAGCACGTATAGCCTCTATAATAAACACACCAAAACATCATTTATCAATAATGTAACAGCATTTACGTTTTCGCCTCTTAGTCTCCATCTTGTCATATAGATGAATTCCATAGTATGATCCTTCCCCATGATTTCTCCATTGCATAGTACATCCAGCTTAAAATACAACAGAACAAACAGTAAGACAAAGGGATGCAGAATTTTAATGTCCAAATGAACTGCTAAGTGAATCTTCAGAGTTAATCCCTCCACTACTATCACACAACAATTCCATCAGACATGTATATCAACCCTGCATGAATACAGCAAGCTGACAACATGTTATTTTGTACACTGGTATTAAACTGGTATTTTTTTCACTTTTGTGTTTTTATTTGAAGTGTGAGCAGAAGGAAGTCTGCTACTGAGGTATGAAATCACCAGTAGACAAATATTCTCTGTATTTAGTTACACTACACAGTATCTGTTTGAAGAGAAAGCCTTGTGCTGCATTTTGAAGGCCACCTTGCTATGCCATGCTCTTTCAAATCCAAAGATATAAACCAGAAGTACAGCAATTTTCATTTAAAAATAGGCTGTAAAGAAACTTAAAAAAATTAATTTAAAAATAGCCATAAATTACAAGAATGAATTTCATAGTGTACAGACATTCCTTAACTGAAAGCAAAAGACAGAGAAAAACAACGATCTTAGTGTTAAAAATGTCTAGTTTAAACTGTACCATAGCATCTTACTGCTGCCCACCACTGCAAATGTTTGACTTTTTTCATTACTAGAGCTGTAATGTTTTCTGGGTTTTAGACAAAAAAGGTCAAAATTTTGAAGTAAGCAGATTCTTTGTAACACAAGCCATTGAGGTACCAGACAGATTAAAAACCAAATGACCCCAAAAAGGCTGGCCAGCCTGTCATGATGCTGTGACAAACTCCTGTGTGTAGTTATAACCTCTGCACCAAACCTAACTCAGCCCTACCCTGAGCAGAGCTGGGAGGCTGCTGCTGGTGCTAAAGGCAGCCTGCTCTTAAAGAAGCCTGCTTCTTCTCCTCTAAGAGAACAGGTTAAAGCAATAGCCTGTGCTTCAGCCTAAATTCCTGTATCCTTGGAAAGAGGGAAAGCAGGTTCAAACAGGATTAAATTTCAATCGAATGTATTATGTTGCAGGGAAATGAAAATGCAAACATCTTTCTTACAAATGTACCTCATAGGAACTTGGAAGTTTTAATTTTAAGCTGAGAAACTTTTTGATAGTTCCCACGGTCACTCGAGTAGAACAGCGGATAAATTTCTTCATTAAGCCCTAAAGCAACAGCAACAAATCAGAAGAAAAAAAGTTAGAAATTCTGGACAATGTGAGCAATCTTTAGTGCAAGAACAGCTGTAACTGATAATTTTTTCAACCAGTAACCAATTTTACTGCACTTTCTTCTAATTCATAATGACACCATAGGTTCATTTTTGTTCACTTGTTTTTGAAATTTAAAAGATGATAAACAAGTTCATTTGACCCATCTCTGGTTCTAAAGATATTTCTAAAAGATACAGT
>VZSR01000257.1:2107359-2155655 GCA_013398615.1 Brachypodius melanocephalos | reverse complement strand
TTAAACAAGTGTTGCATTTCTTGGAAGTGTTAAGAACCTCCAAAGTTATACATGTAACAACACGCAGAAAATACAAGTAGTTTTATTAGAAAGTTCTTCAATATATTTTTCTTTTTATTCTTCTATTTGTAATTTAATAAAACACTGTTAAAATCTAAGGTGATTTCTAAAGACTTTCTTTTAGACTCAGCATGTTAGGTAATCCCCTTCAGGAACAGAAACCAAATATCCCTAATTCTTAAAACAGCAATTGGCAGTTATTACTCTACACATTTTGCAGACTGAAGTGATCTCCCCAAGGCCACAAACAACAAATCAGAGTCAGAATCAGGTTCACAGCTCAGGAGATCTGGATCCCAGTCATTCAGGGCACCACATCTTTGATAAGCAGGTTCATTCTGGCATGCTAAGACAGTAATCCTGAAGGTATGAGGCAGCTCACCTACAGCTAGCTTTATAAATACCTCTGTGGTGTGCTGTAATCTGTTGTGTAATGCAGTTATACACCATAAAGGTTGTATACCACAAAACTATATACACACACAAAAATTCCACTGTCACAGGTGGCTTTCTGTATAGAACCGCATTTTTAACAAAATTCCAAAGGTGCACTGAAATGCCTCGAAGGGAAGGACTAAATAAGTGTGGAAGTGGGAACAGGTCACTGCATTAAGGTTTATTTTGAATGATTATAAAATGATTTGGTTCCTATTCTGCCATCAATAAGTACAGCAGAGCTTGTTTGCTACTCACTTTGACGACGTTATCTCCTGACTGCCCGTTGTTGCGTAAACAGTCCAGGCAGATTGCAATCTGTGGGTCACTCCTGTGATAGTCTTTATCTTCTTCATTTTCATCACACTCCTCATCTACTTTGGGTTTGTCAGCTTTTGGACTTTCATCTGTAAAATATGAAGATCATATTATTTAAGTATAAAGTAATTAAAATCAAATATTTAAGGAAATATGGCATTTTTATGAGCCATAATTTTTCTTCCCATTAACTTTACACCATTTTAATTCAGTGCATTCTTAAACCGACCAATTCAGAAATCTCTGGAAACAATTTTTTACTACTGAGATTTTAGTACAATATGCAAGCGACAGATTTCTATGGAACAGAAAATAATTAGTTGATGGATTAATTTGGGTATGGCTGCCTAGTTCTGATGTGTCCAATAATTCAAACCCTGCAACTGTGCATGCATCACAATCACTCAGACATGTTAACCTAGTGTATAGTGTGGCAGTTCAGTGACAAAAAGAATGCTTTTAAATAAACAGTGGAATAACTAATTCCAACACTTCCATATCAAAGCAACATGGCTAATCAAGTCATATTAACTGTCACAATAATCCAGTGAAGACAAGTTCCTGTCATGTAATCACAAGGTAAACGAAACCCTAGATTTCATCCACTTTTGATCAGACCTTAATAGGTCACTGGAATAACTCCAGGTGTTTCATTCCAGAAGGATTTTACATAATAACCATATATTTACTTATTCCCCTTCAAAAAGAAAAAAAGTATAAGAAAAGGGGAAAGGTCTGTGTATTTTTTAGCAGAGCATATACAAACTACGTGATCACACACAACATGTTATCCCCTTTCACTCTACTGTTAACATCTTCTATTGGTTCCTGGATTAAAATTCTATCTCTTTGGCAAAGGTACCATATTGTATAGTTTAGAAAGGTTTAGCAAAGTTGAGCACTCAAATGCTAAGACTAGCAAGTACATCTAGAGAAGGCTGCAACGTATGTAAATAAAAACCATAAAATGGAGTAAGTTTTACAGATTTAGAGTACAGTATACAATAATTTTATTATATATTTTTAGATTTTTTTTTCCTGTATCCCCAACTTACTTATTTTGATTTAAAACAAAGTCTGCTCTCTGTTGGAATAAACCATTATCACAATTAACTTGAATAAACTGCTTTTGTGTTTTTAAAAAAACTTTCAGATCAAGTTCTGCTGGTTTCCTATACTTACCAGAGTTCAAAAGGAATTTAGAAGAGTTCAGATACGAAAATAGAATGCAAACTTTAATAAACAGCAAGCCATGACTGAGTTTCTTAGTTGCCTTTGTTGAATTTACATATTCAAGATTAATTTTAAGCTATATTCATTACTTTCTCACTTACAATTCTTAAGTTTTCAGTAATTAGGAAGGATTTATCCGCAAGTCCCTATTAGCTATCGACATATCTAGTTGAATGTGTATCACACATACATTTTGTTCCTATCATTTTCCTACTGAGAATTTACAGTATCAAACTACAGATTTTTTTTCTTCTTTTCTTTCTGAAAGTCCAGGAAGCAAACTATTAATCAAGAAGGTTCAGTCCACCTGTCACAAGCATTTGTTCACTTCAGGCTGGAGAATACCAATGAATGTTTTTTTCTCTGTACCATGGCATTTCATCATTCATCAATTCTTTCTGGAAACCACTCTCCTACAGGAGTCACCAATGCCTGAGATATGCTTTACTTTTTAGGGTTTTTTTCCTTCTGGTATGTGAAAATTTTAAGTCCTGGGATTTTTTTACAGCTCTTAGATGTTTAGGTTAGGAACCATGCTGTGACCTGTGGCACAGGATGTAACAGACACACTCTTAAACTACACTGACAATCCGACTGCAGGGCATGGTATTGACAACTGCAACAGCCCCTTCTAAATTAAACCATTCTCAGCAAATAGTTTCTTCCCAAGCAAGATTATAAATGCTAGTTTATGGCAGAAAATAGCTTAAGTTCTCATAATTTGTGTCAATGAGTTGTCATGAGTTTCAAATGGTTTGTAGAGACAAAGTTCCATAGCCCCAGGCAACCACTAATGGACTTGGATACATCTGTAGCTACTCAAAAGTATAATTTGTGAGTTAGAGCCTTCCTCTCATTCACAAACCAATCCAAGCCCTCACTACACTTCCTAACTCATGCCCATTAGGTTTATCATTAAATTATGAGAGGAAGGCAAGATTCAGAAGAGGAAGTTGGTCAAAAGTAAGTCACATTCTACAAATATGCAAATTATCTGTTAATTCTTTCTATGTATACAGCAGATGACCATTTCCTAAACAGTTAAGAAATGTCCATATCTCACAAAAATATTTTCTAAGTATTTTTAAAACTGAATAGGTATACACTACACAGCATTCTGTAGCAAACTGATATAATTTCATCTAAACTGTTCTGCAGTTCCTAATTTATTTATATAATAGAGAAAATAACATTGACCTTTACAATGGATGCCAAAGGCAAATCAACACAACTTGTGAGAAAGAAAAAGAAATGTTATGAAGTTGAAGAGAAGACTTCATTTCATTATAAAGAAATGAATGCAGAAGAATATTATAAGATGTTTACTTGACAGTTACCCTTTACTGAAAATAGCTATTTTTTAACTTAGCAGAGCCTTTCAAAAGTTCTTTAAAATCAAATCAAATAGGCTATGGTATTAACAACTTGATGTCAAATTAAAAAGGCATACAACCAGCTGCATGTAGTCCTCACTTAGCACCTCAATACTGAGTTTCAAAGTTCATGGGTCAACCACAAAAAAATGAAACAAAACAAAGAAAAAAAAAACCAAACAAAAAACCCAACCAAAAAGAAACAAATAAACAAAAAAGCATTGTGGAATCTATATAAAACAATTATTTAGCATGTGTGGAAAACTGTTTTACTACTTGTCATAACTAATTCTTGACAACCTCCTACTTAACAGATGGTCAAATTTGGTAACAGAAAGTAATTTGTAATAACTCTAAAAAAAAAAAAAAATCTGTGTCGTGCTCTATTAAGAAAATTAAGAATTCAGCTGGACAATTGTGAGAGTGTTGCAATTGAGAGCCCAGGGTAATGCAAATAAAAATAACGGTAAAACAGCTAGAGTTTGTTAAGCAGCTGGTTGAGAGATAAGCAGTTTTATGTGAGGCCCATACATTTGCACAGATTCACCACAGGTTTCTGTTGTATCTTTGAATTCAGTAAAAACCAAATGTACTTGTGTGAGTGAAGAAACTGGTCTTAATAAGCAATGTTACTTAACACACAGATGAGAGAGGGGAAAAATCATCACCTTGTCCATTTTCTTGAGGTTTGTTTTTCTTCCAAAATTCAATCTCTCGCTGTAGTTCCTCTGGTTAACACCAAAGAACAGTGATGTGAATTTTTAAATCAATACCAGGTATACAATTAGAAATAGCCATATTCCCTCCACCAACCCAAACAGTTCCCAAAACCAAAGGAGAAACTCACGTTCTCGAAGTCCAGGCACCAACTTAAATATAATTTCCTCTAAGGTGTTATCCAGCCTTTCAGAGGGAAAAAATACATTTCAAATTAAAGGGAAACTAGCATTTTAAGTATTTTTAGTGTTTAAATAACAAAAACTTTTGAAAAATAAAATGAGTTGCATTTTTCTGGTAAATAATAAATCCTGTCAAAGCCAACTGATTTTACCTTGAGACAACATGCCTTAAAGCTTGTCTCAACCACCTCCTAAATGGATTTATCACAGAAATAACTACAGAAATTATTTTTAATGTATAAAGATAAGAATGTAACAAAAGAGAAAAACATTATACTCTAAAACTTTTATTTTTTAAATTTGTATTGCGTGCAAACAATAGTGTTACTAGAAGGAACAGGCTGAAAAAGTGGTATCCAATTTTAAGGTCCAGCTCATGAGTAGTAAGTATGAAAATCATAATCTCCATTATCATATTAAGTGTTGAAGAGCTTTGGTAATAAGCCTGTTAGGAAAAACTGAACAGACTACTCCCCACTTACCACACCACAAACAAACCAAGTCTTGGCAGGATAAAGAAGACCACAGCGCATCCATGCTGCTCTGACTCGACAGTTCTCCGTACCCAGCATAATTAATTAGAATTATTTAAATCTGCCATGAGTTGTAAAGCAGAAGACAGTACACAGCAAAGGGGTGTCCTCTGATACCCTGATATTAGTGCCAAAACTGGTCATTAGGGTCCCTTCCAGTGTACACACAGCATCCTTGTTGCTGAAGCTAAAATACTCTTCTTTCCTTTTCTCTGAAATTAATTGTAACTCTTCTATACATTTAGTTTATCAACTGCTTTCTACTTCTACCCGGCCTCTTACCCTTCAGCTTCCTCTGGCTTTCACTGCTTCCTTTTTGTTCCTCTCCTTTGCCCTTTATGCTCTCTCTTGTCAACAAAAACTCCCATTGCCCACAGCCCAAACAAAAACTCATGTCAGAATCTGGCGTATTTTAAATTGCCTTGTTTTTTCATCTCAATAACAACACATTTCTTTATGTGTATATTTGCAAATATACGTGTATACATGGTATTAATAATACACTATAGGCCTGTTAAAAAAAACACCCTAGCTGTTCCCTCACTTGTTACCAACAGGAGTAAGATTAAATGTTTTTATTGTTAAGGAATGCCTACAATCCATATAAATTGATAACAATTATATTAAAATAAATATATATGATATGATATATATTTTATGATATTTAATATATTCAAGGTTCTCCTCACAGAGTTTTTACTTGCACTTCCAAGTTTACAATTAGACCCATTACCCAACCATCAAGTCCTGAGACTAGATCCCTGTGGTATCCATCAGTAGGTACAGTCAGACCACAGGAATATTCATGTTTCAGCTACAACCACAATCCATTTTTAATCGCTTCTTCTTAAGGGGACAACAACCACCACAACAAAAATTCAGTAAATTAAACATGCCTCCCATAAAACAAAGCAGCAGAGAGAGTGCTTTTCTCACTGATAAGAAGGAAATTAAAATTGTAGGATGTCTGATAGATTTGATCTTGATTGATCAAATTGTTTGCTTGATTTCCGATAGATGACAATGTGGGTCTACCTTCCCAGATGGTGCATCTTGTAGGCTCCTCTGTCAGTATCTAAGGTAACTACATGGTGCTGCTTTCTGTGAGGTTCCCACCGCAGAGCACGGGCAATTTGGGAACATGGATTAGAAATGGAATTCATTTCACACTCTAAGAAAGCTCCAACCTTCATAATTTACTCATAAAAAGAAATTAAATAAGGATTTCAAAAGAGAACATTACTACCATAATTAAAAATCCCTCTGTTCTTCAGGATGGTGCAATACATGCTGATTTTCTTTCATTTGTTTCTGAAAATTCCCATTTAGCACTTTCTAATTTACTTTCAATGGCCCAAAACAAAAGTCACTGGTAATGCTAAAACAGCAAAAAAAATCCAGTATACTTTGCAAATTTACAATGCTAGAAGCAAGAAGTGGCTTCCCACTCTAGTCAATGACTTAATTTTCTACCAAAAACTAAACAAAACAATCTTCTTTCTTTATAGAGGATAAATACTAATCAATACAACAAGAGGCAGAAGAAAAATCCTATCTGATCTTTAAATGCAGGGAAACTAAAACTTTAGGGGAAAAAGAAACTACCACAAGATTCTCAATTTCAGATGCATCTTTCAGTGTTCCCATAATCCACACATCTAAGCAGTCTGACATAAAGATTTGTATTTCCATGACTCACATCAAACCCAGGCCAAAATGAAACTACCTGAAAAAGGTGGTCTCAGTGATTTACTATGATACTTCCTGTTAATCCTGAAACAAGAACATTGATATTTTAGAGACACTTCTTTCCATTCCCACAGCTTCCAACCATCTTCCAAATCTCTAAACCAGAACATAAAGAAGAACCACCAAGCATTTCTGTCAGGGTAGTATAGTTTGTTTTTTCTCTTCTATAATACTGAATGAGTTACAAGATCAACACTCTCTGGTAATTATGAGCAAATGTGAACCAAACCAAGACTATTGCTCAGGAAATCTTGCATGCATGGGAGTATGCTAGCAAGAGTAAAAGAAGTCTGCCTTCATGGCATTATCAACACAGACCTTACTGAGTGCTGATGATGCAGAATTCTGCTAAATCAGTAAAGGAATTCTTAAAATTTAATGCTCTTCCTACGTTTTCATTTTAGAGCTCAGGGTTGAATTTCAGACTTAGTCTTGTAGTTACAACAGACCCTAAGTGCTGCCAACTAAGAGAGACATGCAAAAAGCTCACATAGTTACCAAGTTACTCAGAACTGAGTTTAGAAGTAGCTTATAAAGCTTATCTGAGAGATCTTAGTTAAAATTACCAAGTGGTGCTCAACACTATTTCTCAGAAAATGAGATGCATTCTTTAGCAATGATGGGGCTGATCCCCATGGTCAGAGGGTAAGACTTGTATTAAGTTTTGCAGGCAACATCCCAGAAAGATTATTCCATTGCACAGCTCACGTGCTCTTCTGATTATTAGTTTAGCAAATAGTTAAAGCTGGTTCATAAAATACAACCAGGAAACTACTAACTATATGCAGTTTCTTGGCAAAGAGACCGAATGACTCTAAAAGGAATTTCAGGAAATAATTGCATAGAAAATAGCTCTTCCCACGTTTCTGGCTTGTGCTCTCAACTTTCTGCACCCATCTGTAATTTCCTGCTCAAAGGAGAGTATTTGTTTAGTAAACATCTACTACATGTTTCAGAAGATGCATTTTTCACTTCATATGAAGTGGTCCTATCAGAATAAAAGAAATATTTCTAAATGCTTTTATTCTCAGCTTATTAGTAACCTATAGCATATTCTATTATGACTCACACAGCACCTCAGAAACCGACAGGAAATCAGAAAAATAATCTACATAAACCTGCTCAGCCCCACCCTTCCAAAAAATATTCAGATGACAAAGACTTAGGCCAATAACACCCTTTACAGTTGCTGAATTCAATCTCTCTCAGTTATCCTCCTGGTACATAACTGAAGTATGGCAATGGTTGTGCACACACGGATCAGTCAAAAATCAAAGCAACGTATGACAAATTGTAACAAAACCAACGACATCAGGAAATTATACCATGCCTGGTAAATTCCAGATGTAAAATGATATTTTTACATTGATGTAGGAATAAGTCCTTCTGAGTTCACAAGTATTACAAAATAATAATAGTGGGGGATAGGGTGCGGGTAGTGTTGGGAGTGAGGGCAGGGAGTGCCTTCATCACTCCAGGAAAACATGAAGTTCTTCCACTTATGATGACATTTCTTGATTTTTCTGTCTTATCGGATGTCTACCATCTTCGTTTCAGCATAACATCACTAAAAGTGAATCCAGAATTTCATGAAAAATAATAGTTTATAAAAAGGTGTGCTAATATAATATAAAAAAATCTCAAAAAAGAGTATTTTTAATGTAAAAACCGTTTTTCATGAGTGCCTTTTCATTAATACAGCATTTTCAATTCAAATTGGTAAACTTATGCCCTGAAAAACATTGTTTTTAACATGATTCATTTTATATATGTTGCTCTAGAAAGAAAATTTGCCATGAGGTTTGGAATGCCCTAAATAATATAAAAATCAACCCTCTAGAATTTAACTTCATGTAAAGAATAAAAGGTGCCTAGTTCATTTATTTGTTTAATAGAGATATTAATTTTACTTTTAAACTTCTACAATATAAGAACTATTTCCGTGTCTTTCTCTTCTGTTTCCTCCTTTTACTATATCTGAAAAAAATAAATTTAGAATGTAGTGGGAGCTGAGAAAATGACAACCTATATGGCTTAGAACAGTTAATATATGTGTTACACAAATAAGCAAAACAATTATTTCCCTTTTAGGATACAGACATTAAGATATTTTTGTTGTTGTTGTTGTTCTTCATTTCAGCAAATGCTGTAAAATAGATTCTTACCTTAACATTTCTAGTGGATTGGTCTCATGCACTTGGTTGCCACACCTGGGACAGTCATTGCTGTCTTCAAAGTGTTGAACGATACAAGTCTTACAAACTAAGACAGAGAAGGGAAAAAAAAAAGAAAAAAGGAAAAAACCCACTTAGACAAAATATAAATCATATTGCTCGAGTGTGATCTAATGATACCTGATGGTAGCTACTTCATGCATCAGAAATAAGAGTATTGTCTTAATGTAAATAATTACAATGTATCTTATCCCTTTCTTGTTCCTCAAAACCATAGTTGGTTTTGCTCCGCTGAGACACCAAGGTCAGCAGCACAGGTGGGACAAGCACTGTTTTATATTATGAGATATTTTTGCTTCTTAAAATTCTCCCAGTATCATAACACACAAAGCCCAGAGCCTGTACCACCCTAGAGAACAGGTTCTCAGGAGTCTGCTGGGGAACTTCAGCCAGCAGAGCCCACCATCACCTCAGCTGATCTGGAAATTACACACATCTTCTTTCAATAAGTATTTAAACCAGTATTTTCAGCTACAAGCAACTGATTTTGCTTGCAGCTGAAAATACTGGTTTAAACTGTTTCTGTAAGAGAAAAGGTCACAGAAATTGTACACAGCTTTGAAGTGTTTCCTTTTTGTCACAGTGCTTTTCAAAGCAATGACAGAATGCACACTGAACATGTAATATTTTAATCTTATAATGAAAAATCAGGATCAGGACCATGGCAAGTGTCAATAAACCCAAACCAACAACGTGAATTTAAAAACCAATCAACTGAAACTAAACTAAACAAGGTGCTACATTACTGTTGCTTCCAAATGATTAATTACAGACTGTAGATTTTAATGTCATTAATAATGGAAGCCAAGCTGATGAGAACAAATATGCCTACTACTATTACTGCATGACAATGTTCTGGATGGAGATAAACTCTACCCTCTTCTTCTTATTAATTCACCTACACTGAAATAAGAACTGCAAAATCATCAGTAAATGGACTGAAAACAATAAATGGACTGCTGTGATTGCAATATGCTTTCTGCTGAAACATTGTAATTTTTTTCACCAATTACTTAAAGAAGTATGAACACGTTGGTAAATCCTAATTATAAGACAACTCTAGGAATCTTGAACTTCCTTTAACAAACAAAGCCTGTATTTGTCTCAGAATGCTCAGAAGTGTGATATCAAATCAGCTGACACTGATAATGCACACACATTAAACCTCCACATAGGTGTTTCTTCCAACTGCTTTGAATCACTAACTTAAAGACATTAACTTCCCAGCCCAAGTTTCTCAAGGATTTGTAAAATAACTCTTCTGTCAGTTGAGCTTTTTAGCTGCTGCACCTGAGAGCTCATGATCCTGGTATCTATATTGTGCTGAACACACTGCTTCTGTCAGGAGAAAGCACATGGGTGGTGACTGATGAACCACCAGCTTAAAAGTCATCAGCTGTCTCAGAAATGCCATTAGTTGGAAACCCCAGTGTAAAGAGTGTGGGGGGAAAAGGGCTGAGGAGCAAGCATGATGATGAAATTGTGAAGTCTAACACAGATGTAAATTACTGTCATTTGGAAATTCAGCTGAAAGTCACTGAGGTAAGTAACAAAAGGGTTTGGCTTCCTCTAGACCTCTTCTAACTTGACTTGATGGAAACTGAGCTTAAAGATAACTCTTTTTCAATGGAGTATCATCTGCAAACTTCTGTAATAAAGGAAGGAATTAGTACAGTTTGCAGAATTTTGAGGTATATGCTACACCTGCCAGCAAAATGAGAATCTTGATTTCATAGTTGTATGATGACATTTCAGATGAGACACAATAAAAGTTAAACTCACATAAGATGATTTTCTACAGCTGATAAAAGTACTTGTGTGACATATGCTAATTGGCTGGCAACCTTAACAATGCTGTTTTCCAATACAGAGATATCTGGTTCACACATTCTTTCAGATCTTTGTAATCAGAGGAAAAACACCAATACAAGTGCCAAGACTGTGCTGTATGTCACACACAAACAAAAAAAGTACATATCTTATGAATATCTACATACATATGTATCCCTCCAGGCTACTGTCTAAATGTTGGTTAATGAGGTACCTAAATAAAACTTCATATTGCATTTTTTAAATACAGTACTCTGCAAGATAAAGTTTAATTAGTTAATTGTGATACAAATTCTCTGTCAGACCCCATCCTTTGAATTCTTCCAAGGATCTCCTCTCTCAAAGTTAATCACTCTGATTTCAGTGAGCAAAGGAAGAGCACAGGATATGCACAGCTAGTGGAACATCAAACCCATCCACTGATGGCACAGAGGTTTAACAAGTCATTTGGTATATTTACTGAAGTATTTAATTATCTACCTTAAGCCTGCCTTTAAAAGCACTTACTTTTAGGGAAAGTGTTTGCTTAAAAACAGGCCAAAAACTTCAATTCACTTAACCACCCTTTTCAGAAACCATACAAAGTGGGACTACTCCTCTCTCAATTACAAATTCCAGACATAGTCACACTGGATTCTCTTCTGTTAAAAGGGAGTGAATTTCAGCATATGATAACCAAGAAAGACTTTTTGTGTTGAAAACTATTTAAAAATAACATTTAGGCTCTGCTACATGCCACTGGCTGAAGTTTCTGCAGGAGAAGGAGTCTGAAGGCAGCTCAGCTTGCTTGTCTGAGGGGGAGAAATTTTGCTGCAGTGAAGTTTTTTGGGATCTTCTGTTGACAGCACAGGTTTTTAGTAAAATCTGAAAACCACTCTAGTTGAAAGATTATTTCATACCGACAATTATATCTCTGGTAAATTTCCTGCAGGGAAGGACATTTCTGAAAATTCCTAGACTGCCTTGGTTGGCAATTTCTTAACACAAATACCAAAGCACCTTTTGATCACCTGTCCATATACAGGGAAAAGCCAGTGAAGAATACAACCAGAGAGCAGATTGCCTTGAGGTGAGTTGAGGGTTTTGAGGAAGAATACACACTCAAACAGCACAGTTAGGACTCTGAAATTCAGGAGATAGGACTTCAACTTGTTTCAGAAACCACTCATCAGATTCCCCAAGGAGACTATCACTGGAAAGAGACTTAGGAGAGCTGGCTGAGATATACAGTCCACTGTACAGGGAATTTTGTCAGAAGAACTGCTTAGTGCATAAGAGTTGCTTAGTGCACATGGTTCTTAATTAATATGCTTCATATTAGAAGTGGAAGCAAGAATGGGAAACAAAAGGATATAAAATCACTACTCTGGCACTTAGAGACAAAAGTAGGAAAGCCAAGGCCCAGCCATAGCTAAAACTGATGAGAGACATAAAGGAATTGTCTAAGTATGCTAGTAGCTGAAGGAAGCTTAGACAAAATACGCCTGTTGATGAATGAGGGAAACAGCTCAGGAATAGCTTATACAGAAAGGTTTGATGTCCTCAGTATCTTTTGGTCTTCACAGGCAGCACCTGATGCCAGATGTCCCAGCATACCAGCTTGATTTGGGAAGGAGATGGACAATCAACAGCCAAGGAGGAGCTGGTTAAAGCTCACTGAGAAAGACTGGATGTATTTAAATCTACAGGCCAGGTAGGATTCACTAAGATGAAAGCTTATTGCCATAATCAGGGTGATTCTGAGAGGTACCTGATGACTAGAAAAGGGTAGCATGTCATGGCCACCTTCAATAAAGAGGGGAAGGATGACTGAGAGAGGTACAGCTGAACAGCCTCCTCTAGCTCACTGGGAAGGTGGCAGATTACATCATGTCCCTTGGAGACAATTTCCAACTATGTAAGGGACAAAAATGTGATCAGGAAGTGGCAATAGCAATTTGCCAAATGCAAATCATGCTTTGTAATAAAAGCTTGTACCGTTTGAACAGCAGCTACAGGAGTGATGGAACCCATCTTCTTGGGAGTGGCAAATAGCATCACAAGGAGCAATGGTCACACGTTGACATTTGGCAGGACATTCAGAAAAACTAGATAAAGCCTGTAGCACTGGAAATGGTTATTAAGAGAGGCTGTGGAGACTCCATGCTTATAAATTCAAATGTCAACTACACAGAGACATGGCTTGACCTGGTAGAGTGTTGGCAATTAACCTGCCTCCTGCATGAAGTTGGCCTAGACAACCTCCAGATGTTCGTTGAAGTTTTCAACCAATATTTCTATGATTGTGTAAACAGCCTGTTATTTTTTAAGATACTAAAGAATGTTCTCGAGGAAAGTTTATTTTGCAAATTTTGTAAGTGCGCGCTGTACTAAACAATGGAGTGACTCAGGAGACAGATGATGGGACATGCCCTTCAGCTCACATCCAGCCCGCTTCCATCAGTAGTTCTTAAACATCCTTGACAACTGTGTAACAGACTAGAAAAAAAGGTCTCAGTCCATAAGACAAAACCATTCTGTAGCAAAAAAGAAAAGAAATACTGAATTTGCAGAATAAGTAATTTTGCAGTAACACAACCATTTCCTTTCCAACAGAGATAGAAAACTTTGCACTTCCAGGACCCAAGTTGCACTTAAATTTCCCAGCAAATGGTGGAGTTATCTGTCCAATATTTTCAAAAGCCTCAGAAATCTCTCTTATTGAAAAGGCACTCATTTCTCAGAGTCGGACTTTCCTTAATATTTTCCAGCAATACAGAATATGCAAATTAACCGCTAATTTCCTGCTTTGGTTACTACTGATCACATCAGTTCCCCTATGATCACTGGAGAACATCTATGTCAATATATGCTTTTCCTCTTGTCCAGAGTAATACACTGTACTCCCAGTATCTAATGAATTTATGCTGCTACTTCAACCATTAATATCTGCAGATTTTGATCATTTGTACAATTATGGCAATTAGTAAGTACAAGACAAATACCAAAGGACAGTTAAAACAATTGTATTCTGTAGTATCTGTTTGGACAATATTAAAGAATACCATACCTGTATGGTACCATACCTGTATTTGAAAAGAAAAATTTAAAAAGATTAAATATTTTCTACAAGATAACAGAGTACCTTCCTGAATTCTGCCATCACCTTTTCCTTTGCAGACATAAGATTTGCATATCACCACTTTTTTCAAGTTTTTCATTTTCCTTTCCATCATTGTAAGCTTTGTATTTTGGCAACTGTAACTAGACTCTGCTTTAAAGAAACACCACCCTCTTTCCTGCATTTCTACTTAATGACCCAAACATGTGGCAGTTTTTTGGTGAGGACACATGTGTAACTATATGGCAGCTCAGTAAAATGCACGTGCTCTAACCCAGGAACTTGGCAGTAACAGAGCCAGCTAAGTGGAGAGCTCACAAACTACAAAAGAACAAAACCAGCAGATGCTGCTGAGAAGAGAATGCTCCTTCTGCCATTATCGTTTTGTAATAGGAGCAAAAGTAAATAAAAATAAATTATATAAACAAAAAGATACCACAATAAAAACTTTTTTTTTCTTAAATCTGATTTCTGATATAACTATTTTCCCCTAACCTCAACCTTTTAAAAGTTACTAATGTTCATTAAACTTCAACCATTAAAAAATTAGCTAATACTGGAATTTTTCCAGTTTCTTTACAGGGAAACAGAATTTAATAATACATTTACCTCTCTCTAATAAATTTACCTCTGTTAAGTACCTTAGTCTTTTCCTGATTCTTTGTCCTGATTCTGATTTTTTGTTCTGATTTCCCGATTCTGCATCCGATAAAGGATTAAGATTTGCCTTAGCACTACTTTTCTTGATAACTTATTTATAGAAACATTTTTAATTGTCTATTATGGCAGTAGCCAGGTTAAGTTCTGGTTGGGCTTTGACCCTTCTAATTTTCTCTCTTCATAACTTCATGGTGTCCTTGCATTCCTTCTGGGTTGACTTCTTCCAAATTCATAAACTCTACTTTTCTTACTAAGTTCCAGACAAGGTTTTCTGTACAGCCAAGCTGGTCACCCTCCCTGGCAGCTCATCTCTCTGCACATGGGAACAACCTGAACCTGTGCCTTCAGGATTTCCTTCTTAAAGAACTTCCAGCCTTCCTGGACTCTTCTGCCCTTCAGGACTGTCTCTCAAGGGACTCTATCAACCAGGCTCCAAAATCTGCCCTCCAGAAGTTCGGGGAAGTGGTTCTGCTAAATTTATTCCTCCTTACTTTTCAAAGAATTGAAAGCTATCTTTTTGTGTTGCTGTGCCCAAAGATGTCCTTCAAGTGTCACATCACCCACCAGTCCTTCCCTGTTCACAAACAGCAGGTCCAGCAGGGCCTCACTCACCAACTATGTCAAGAAGTTACCCTCCACCCACTCCAGGAACCTCCTAGATTGTCTTCTCTCTGCTCTTTCCAGTAGGCATCTGGTAGGTTGAAGTATTCTTCTAGAACAAATGCTAGTGACTGTGAGACTACCCTCAGCTTCTTGAATGTTTTATCTGCCTCCTCATTCTGGGTAGGTGATCTGTAACAAACTCCCACCATGGTACCGGCCTTGTTGGCCATCCCCCCAGTCCTCACTCATGAACACTCAACTCAATGCTCACCAGAAGACATAAGATTCCCCTTATTCTTCTTTTAGAAGACTTTAAATGTTATTTGGAAAGATGTCAAGTTCTAAAGGAGGTCCAGTGAAACTACTGCCTATTCAGAAATAAACGTTAAAAAACCAAGCACGTAAACAAGCTTGTGAAAGTAAGACGACAGAGTTTGACAGGACCATTCATATGTTTAATACCATTCATACATGCCAATGTTTCAAATGTAGTAGGAGCAGCAGACAACTTAAACAACTTATTCTGAGACAGTTTCATTGAAAGAGATCTACCCCCTAAGTAAATGTTTTGCCACCTTTCAAGTATTTCTCTGCACTGTGCCATGGAACACATTAGAGGGATGTGGGCCAGTACTGACCGAACTAGTGTATCCATCACACACGCTGCCAACAGATACATTAGTTTAAGTTTCAAGCATGGTTATACTATCAAAAGAGCACACCTGACCTCATGAGCTCACCTGTGATCAGACAAGCCACAGTGTTAGAGCCAGCACAATCATCACTTGCCTAGGGCAAACAAAAGGCTCTCTGTACTCTGCCAAGCATCCAGCAGAGCTGACATACCCTCACAGAATGAGTCAGGTTGGAAGGGACCCCAGTGGTCACCTGGTCCAACCTCTCTGCTCAAGCAGGGTCATCCCAGAGCATGTGGCACTGAATTGCATCCAGATTGCTCTTGAATATCACCAGTGAGGGAGCCTCCACATCCTCTCTGGGCAATCTGTTCCAGTGCTTGGTCACCCATATAGTAAAGAAGTCCTTCCTCATGTTCAGGTGGAACTTCCTATGCATCAGTTTCTGCCCATTGCCTCTTGTTCTATTGGTTGGCACCACCAAACAGAGCCAGGCCCCATCCTCTTGACACCCACTCTAGATTTACACACCTTAATGAGAGGTCCCCTCTCAACCACCTCTTCTTGAGCCTGAACAGGCCCAGCTCCCTTAGCCTTTCCTTGTAAGAGAGGTTCTCCAGATCCTAGGTTAACTTAGTGCTCTCTGCTGGGTCTGCTCCAGGAGCTCTGTATCTCTCTCGTACTGTGGAGCACAGAACTGCACAGTTCAAGATAACCCAGTCTGCAAACCAGTGTTTAGGAAACTCCAGAAGAGATTGAATTAATTCAGAATGTTTAATGCAAAAATTCAGTAACCAAAACCAAGGACAGTGGTCATAGTAAACACATTAACACTTCAAAAAAATATAATTTATGAAGGAGGAACTATTTCGCAAAGTACTACTTACAGGTATGGAGGCACTCTGTTACTGTAGTTGGCTTAATGAGATATCCTTTGCAGATATAGCAGGTGATATGAGGATTGAAATCTTTCACCAAGTGCTTCCTCTGAGTAGCCATTCGTGGAGTGGGAAATGCAGGCAGAGTGCTTGGGGCCAGAGAAGCAAGTCTGAGAGGCGTTGATGTCCACAGGTCACAAGAGCTGCGGCGCTGCTCTGTGCAACTGGACTTCTCCAGGCATTTGATCTTAATTCCGCAGGTCTCACTGAGACATGGCTCATAACTCCTGCTCCTGTGCCGGGCGAGTCATTTTCCTACCTGTAAGACACGTGGAAAAAGAGAGCCGTGTGAACCTGGCCGGACAGCGGCGATGCCCCGGAGGACCAGTGTCGCCATGAACTTGGCAGCGGCACGGAGCTGTCATTTACATAACAGCAGCCGCCGTGCGCTGGCAGCCGAGGTCCGAGGCCGCGTCCCCCGCCCCTCCGGGCTCCGGCCGCGGGCGGGACGGGCTCGGGGCCGCCGTGACAGGTGCAGGGGCCGCGGCCGCCCCGCCGCCCGCCCGGCACGGCCCGCCCCGCCCCGCCGGGCCCGCAGGCCGCGCCGGGCCCCGCGGGGAGCAGCTGCCCCGCCGCCCCGGCCCCGCGGGACCGCGGCCGGAGAGGGCTGCGGCCGCCCGGCTCTGCCCCCGCTCGCCCGACTCCCGTCCCTCCCTTCCCGCACCTGCGGCGCCTCCCGCCCCCGCCGCGGCCCCGGCCGTACCTGGCGCAGCCCCGCGGCCTCGGGCGGGCGCCCGGCGAAAGAGAAAGGGAAACGCCGTGCGCCTCCCCCGCTCGGAGCGCTCCCTCCTCCCCGCCGGGCTGCCGCGGCCGGTCCCGGGGCGGGCGGGACGGGCGCGCAGGCGCTGCTCCCGGCCGAGCCCCGCTGCGCCACAGCCCGCAGCGCCGCTCGGGGCGGCAGCGGCCGGAGCCCTGCGCGGCCCCGCATCGCTCCGGACGGCAGCGGGGCGGCGGCGCTGCCGGCCCCAGGTAAGCGCAGCAGCGGCGCCCGGCCCGCGCCCTCGGCTCGGCACACAGCCGCTGGGGCACCGGCGCCGTTCCTGAAAAATAACTTCAGCTTCTGCCCGCGGAAGGGTGGAAGTTAAACCCATTTCTCCAGTCGGCAAACACTAAACACCGCACGAAGTTAGCCCAAATGCCGTGAAAATACGTGTGCTATCCTCGAACCGGGACCAACTAGTCAACGGCTTAACGAGTGAAAGCTGTCCCCGTGGCTCAGTGCATCTGCTTTTTAGCCCCCCTAATTATAGAAATCCATCAATTTACCGGGTAATTATCCATAAAACTAATGCTGCCGGAATTTTCTAACTGTACTATTTCTAGAAAATTTCTATTATACTGCTTTTAACAATAATGACAGAAACATAAGGAGATATTTCCTGTATCACCTGCAATGCCACCACATTACCTGCAACTGTACTAGGTCTTTTCTGTTCTGCATTTTGAAATAAATCCTCATTTTTGCACTCGCCCTCCAGTGCACTCTTCACTTTCATCTGTGTGTAAGTGCTGCAACAGCAGAAGGCTTTAACAACTTTGGCCTGGTTCTGCTATCCAGTCCTACTGCTGTAGTATTTACCAGGCAACAGATCTCCATCTACATCAATTCAACGGCTAGTCTGAGTCAGGTGTATCAAAAACTATTACAGTCAAAGTCAGAGTGCAACGATGAATCCATGATAAACCAGACATGGAACAATCCAACAGAATCTGAATGATTTTTCCTGATAAAATGTTCATCTTGTGTAAGGTTATTTCTCCACAACATGAAGGAAAGTATATAGCTAGAAGTCTTTTGAAGCAGCATAGAATCATAGAGTATCCTGAGTGGGAAGGAACCCACAAGGAACATCGAAGTCCAGCTCCTATCCTTGCACAGGACATTTAGTCAGAATGTGCATAAGAGTTGCCCTGCTCAAATGTAGTTTGATTATTACAGAATTATTAAAAGGCACATAAAAAACTTGGGTTTGTCATTTATTATACTGTGTAGGCTATGCAGTAATGCTCACACAGCAGTTGGGATACTTGCAAACCTACACAATGGGTATTGATTCCCATAAGTCACACTGAAGTGCCTCTCCTAAGGACAAGCAATGCCATGCCAGGTAAGTGATAGTGTACATGACAAATTCTTACCTCATCTCTCCACAGTGCAGGAACTCAGTCCTGGTGGTACCAAGTTGTATTTATGAGATGCTGACTGAAGGTGATGAAAGCTGAGGCTTTCAGCACCTTTCTAGACCACAAGATAAAGAGAAAACGAGAAGCAGCACAGAAGAAGCTCTCATTTCATTATCAGAGGAAAGTAGAACCTTAAATAGTTATGCTTTATATCATCAGGAAGGAAATTATGTTAATAAATGCTTATGAATTAATTATAAATTCAAAGATAGCTAACTCCTAGCACTGCATGCAACAGGTTTATTTAAAAATACAGGTCCATATAAGTGATGTGAGCATTTTGATCTACTTATAGCAGTTCAAAGGTAACAAGAACAGAGTTTGAATCAAACAAGGCAGTAATTTCACATTATGAAAGAAACAGAATTAAGAAATGAACTGAGCTCATCAGAGTAAATATGTGTCACCTTCACCTGTTAGTGACAGGAAACACAGTGTCCTGGTTCTCTGGCAAATATTTCCCCACCTCACCTGGGTTCTGAATTTGTGCTTGGAGGAAGTCCCAGGCTATTGCATCAGAAAATTCCTCCAGGGTCTGGCCCATTTTCTCCCATTCCCCACACCAGGATTTTCCACGCCTGGGTCCATGCCTGGGTCAGGTGTCTCCTCAATCTCTCTGGACATCTCAGCCCTCACTCTAAACACACTGCAGACCCTACAGAGGAAGCTTACCAAATAAAAGAGCAGGAAAGTGGTCTCTTTAACATGCAGGGGAAACTGAACATTCTCAAAAGGTGATGTAACAGATTTAAAGGAGAAGAAGGAGAGGAAAGGCTGGGAAGCCTCAGCTCCTGGTCCTCCTCTAACAAACTGGGTGCAGTTACTAATAAATCCCCAAAACAGTCTATGGAAGCTAGGATGGAGATTAAGATGGACAAACAACAGACCACACACATTTTGAACAAACCCCAGTACCTTTGTTAACTCTCTATAAATCATAATCACCATGCCCAGCGAAATAGCAATCCTAACCCATGCCCCTCTTCCGTAAAAGCTACGTGTTAGGGACAAAATTGGAGGTATCTGTAGGGAAGAAAACAAGCCTAGGGATCAGAAAGCTATTATTACCTCAAACAGCCCCAAGGACCACAGAGACATCAGTGCCTCAAGCCAGAGAGACATTATAAATTCAAGCAGCATGGCTACTGACTGCTTTATCCCAATACAGAGTAAGTAAAACCAAAATAGAGTTAGTATGGGTTTTTTCTACTTTTTTGAGCCACATTGGGCGCCAAAATATTTGTCCTGGTTTGAGACAAATTTGGGCGGAAATGCCCAAAAGGTGTCTCCTCTGAAAAAGCAGATTCCAACAGCCCTCCCCCAATCGGTTCAGGAGAAAATCTCCTTGGAGCAAATGCAAAAAACCTATTTATTTTACAAGCAATGTATTCATAGGCATGGAAACATGGATAATACTAAACAATAAAAACTCTTGCTGCTCTGAAAAGATGGCAAGTTCAGAGAGTCCTTCTGTGGCTCAGAGAGCTCTCTGTGGATGTGGCTTGGCTCTTGCTCAGTGTCTCAGGGTCTCAGGCCTGGCAGCAGAGCAGCTTGGGGGACCCCCAGGAGATTGTTCTGGACTGGAGAAAAGCTGAGCAGTTCCAGAAAAAAAACCACCATCCCAGGAAAAACTTTCTTGACTCAGCTCACAAATGAGAAACTCGCTTAAAAAGCAAAGGAAACCTGTCCTCTCTCTATCTGTGCTGCAGACAACATGCCAAGAGAAAGGAATCCAGAGGAGGAAGAGAAGCTTCTGCAGACAAAACTGTGCAGCACCGCTTCTCCCTCCCTTCGCTCTTGGATCTAGTCTGAAAGGCACAGAACTGAACATCCAGCATAAGCAGACGGTGGGGGATCCAGTACGGTACCATCAAATCACTGTAGGGCACATGGTATCACAGAGATGGTGATTACAGCCCTCAAATGAGTGATGAAAATACAACTGCTCTCTTTTTCGGTGTTTCTTAAACTTTTGACTTTCTCATCAACTGACTTTTACTCAGCAGCTCTCAGTGTCCTCTAACACAGTGCTTACTCTTAAAAAAAACCAAACCCAGTGCTTTTTCACATATATGAGCTTTCCTAGCACATAGAAAATAAATGCTGCTTTCTAAGCTTTAACATCCTTGAGGAGTAGTTTCTTGAAATCCCTAAAGAACTACTGTATCATCCTGATGTGAAACAGAGTAACTATTTACCTTTAATATGAATAAAATGTATCTTTTTGAAGGAACAGCCGGGACACACAAGAACTTATGATCTCCAAGCAGTTCATTAAAGCAGTTCTAATACTTTTTGAAATATACCAATGTTTGATGTCAGTGCCCAAGTAAATTTCAGAGACAAAATAAATTTATTGGTCAATAAAGCCAAATTCTCAGCAAAATTTGAAATGAATGAAAAATTCTAACTTTGCAAGAAGATCCATATTGGTACAATGTTACATCCTTATCCAGCTGTTCTGGAGTCTGTTTCTAGGCAAGTCTCCAACTACTCTCTGGTTATCCTAAGAGTTACTTGTATTTTGTAGATGGAAGGATTACTGTGACACATCTGAACTAGCAAACTAACAAAACAAAAAAATCCCTAGTGTTCCTGATAGAAATTGTGTAGCAATCTGAATGGCATTTAGAGAGAACCACAGTTCACCTTCACTGGATACTGACTCTCTAGACGTCTGATGCAAATGTCATTCTACAGGTTTAAAAAACTTGAAAACTTCACAGAATTCCTTATGTTGGAAGACACCTCTTGAGATCATCTAATCCAACCTGTCTGCTCAAGCAGGGTCAGTTAAAGCAGGTTGTCTAGGACCGTATTCAACTGGGTTTTGACTGTCTCCACAGATGGGGCTGTGCACACCCTCTGGGAAATCTGTTCCAGTTTTGATCAACTTCATAGTAAAAAAAAAAAAAAACAAAAAAACCCCCCAAAAAACAAAACAAAAAACCCAACAACAACAACAAAAAAAAATCTTATTATCAGATAGAATTTAGTGTGTTTCAATTTGTACCCATTATCACTTTTCCTGTCAGTGGGCACTACTGAGAACAGTTTGACTTCTTCATATTCATTCTCTCCCATCAAGGAATTATATATGCTGAAAAGATCCCGTTGTGACTTTTTTCCTAGCTGAGCAGTCCCCAAACTCTCAGCCTCTCCTTATATGAGCAATGCTCCAACACCTTAAATATCTTTGGGGCCCTGTGGGCTCTTTGGGGCCCTGACAATTGCTCCATGTCCTCCTTGTTCTGAGAACTGGACACAGCACTCAAATCAGTTCTGTACCACAGAGATCAACCTCCCTCAAAGTGCAGGCAACTTACTTAAAATTACTCCATATTTACTCAGGTAGGAAGTAGAGATCACATATAACCACCTGAGCAGGATCTCTTATTTCCAGTGTGAAATTCCCAGTCACACAGAACATTATCTAGAAGAGAACACTAATTGTGTTGGCAGGACCTTTGGACATCATCTGGTCTAATGCCTTTGCTCAAAGCAGGTCTCATGTTAAAGATAATCCAGATTGCTCAGGGCTTCACCCAAAGAAAGTCTGAGTATATGTAAGGATTATACAATTATACAACCTCTCTAGGCAACTTGTTTCAACCCCTGACTACCCTCCGTGTGAATTAATTTATTTAGGTCCAGTTGGAATTTTCCTCGCTCCATCTTTCTCATATCTATGAATAATTTACTAGCAGCAAGTAGACTTAATTCTTACTGCCATTATCCAAGTCATTGTCACAATCTTGGGATCATGTGACATATATCTTTGTTTTTTAGGCAAAGAGTAGTAACATGGTTTATCATATAAAAATAGTAGTATGCTCAGTGTGAAAACTGTCTTTGATTTGATAGGAAACAATAGGAATCAGGTTATTCTTATCCCCATCAGTTACTCATGAAAATCATCAGCAATGAGGTTTTGCATTTCTATCATGAGGGTTTTTCTCCATCCTTACTGAGCTCTCTATAAGAAGCCATATATTAGCACACAATAGCACTTCTGGGATATACATAGCATTTCTTAATGCTTGCTCTTCTTTTATAGCCTAAAGTAAAGTAGCATAGCAGGTTGCAAAATGCCAACATCTGTATTATCAGGCCATTGACAAATGCGTAAACAAGAAAAATGCATTCAAGAAAGCCTTCAAGAGAAAGGTAAAATTGTGTCACACGGTGTTCCAACTGTGTTGAACTAAATTTCAGGAACTTTTAAAATGTAAGAGAAATCATAGACTTTCTAATAATTGGCTGCTAGGAAAGAAGAGAGAATCAAATAAGTGACTCCAGCAAGGGAAAGATGAGCAGATCTGTATTGTTAAACATTTCTTTAATGCACTAAAATATTGGTCAGCCATAGCACACACTGTCTCTTCCCAGCTAGGGAAACAGAAAACAAGAAACAAGGTCATAGCAGTGGGAGAGGGAGATTGCCAGTGCAAGGAAAAAAAAAAAAAATCATAACTCTGAAACAAAACTGACAAGAAATTGTCACAAGCATGAAGGAGACAATTTAACTTTAGTCACTTGTATGCAGACATTAAAGGGAAAAAATACCTGGTTTAGAACGTGTTATTAGTTGACCATTAAACATACTGAGTGAAGATCTTGTGACCAGTTTGACATACCTCCCCAGAAACAGCAAATTTAAGAACTGTGATTACAGTCTTCAGAGGTATTGCAAGTTTAAAAACAATAACCTATCTCAGTGGAATCCAAACTTTTAAGCTAAAAGCAGCTGAAATTTATGAATTAAGTGTGATGGGCATATTTTTAAAAGGTTATTTTCCTTCTGTTTCCTTGAGTATTTTGTCACTCTTCTGGATTTTTATTTTGAAGAATAGTTTGAATAGGCATGATTACATCTATCAGACACAAACACATGCAGAAACTTCCTGGAGAAACTGAGACAAACAGAAAATTTTTCAGACCAAATGATCTGTTCAGTTACCCCAGTGTCCAATGAGTGGACTGTGATCCTCTGTTACTTTCTGCTTTGTTTGGTTTTTTAAAGCACAGTACAGATATAGACAGCCATGTAGCCAAGCTGATTCTTCACGTGCAAATAGCCTGACATTATTTTGGCTCTAAAGGCAAAGATTCTTTGCTATAGTATGAAATCTTGTGTTGTGCCACATCAGTTGGGTGGTTTTTTGTTCCATAGGTAATGGATTTTTGGTGAAGTGGGGTTAGCTTTTGAAGCATTACAGACTGCCCACAAGGAGTGATGCAATGGCAGGAGATTCACAAGATATAAAACCAAGATGCTTCTGTGCCTCCATTTGCCTCTGTGCTTGGTTAAAAACCAGTGATCTGTGCTGGAGTTAGGGTCTCTGGGCAACTAAAACACTAGTAGTATCCTCAACCTCTCTTGGTTTTATCTCATGGCACACTAACTTCCATGAACTTTGGCCTGCTGTGCTACATCTCCTTCACCTTTTTATAGGGTATTGGAAAAAAAAAAAAACTTCTGTGGTTTAGTATGTTCTGTAGGCTGCAATGGAGCAGGCATTATTTCAGAGTTGCCTGATTGTGGAAAACCATAGCACATGACCAAAGCAGCCTTTTACAGCCTTTTTATGCTTTATATAAATTTTTATTAATTCTGTGTAAGTACAGAATCCAGCAAGTCTGTGTAAGTAGAGCAAGTAATGGTGGTGTGCTTTGGTAACATCTTAAAGAAGATGCATAATTTGAAACAGTTACCTTGGTTCTTACTCAGGTGCTCTCCCTGCACCACAAACATCTTGCATCATCAGAATTACATTTTTGGTCTCCAGCCATTTACTTCACTTCTACTGAAGAGTTCATTAGACTGTCTTTGAATTAATGGAAATCCCACTTGTGTTGCCATTTCTATTATTATATAATCTCAGTACTTCTTAGCTACTTTACCTATTGCTATCTGACTATATGCTTCTGCCAGTTCAGTTTCCTTTCACATTGCTCTCTACAACAGTATCACCTGTTTATTCTGAGGCTTCTCCAGAGAAAATCTGCTTTGCAATTAATGCTACTTCAAGTCTCCCTGCTGCTCCACAATGGGAAAAAGAAATCAATCAGTGATACTCAGAGCTACATTATCAGAAAAATTTTCCATGTGTACTCATGCACAGAGCATGAGTCTGATATAGCTGATGTCAGGACGGGCAAGACCGTGTCTCCTCCATAGACTTCCAGGATACACAGGTCATAGAGCAAACACTTTGCCAGTTTGATTTATGTATCCTTGCAGGGGAAAAGTATTTCTTTAACGGTATGAAGATAGGTTTCTAATCTGCTAATCAGGTCACAGTGTAGTCTATGCTTTTTCATAAGACATCCTAATGTCTACTTGCTATCATTCTATTACTCTTTTAAAAATCCTTGTTTCTGTCAGTAATATATATCCTCTTCCATTCTATACTGCACTGTACACATATATTATATAAAAATATTTGTTACAGATAATGTTTTTCCACTCCTTTTCCCCCCCCAAATTGTCAAAGCCACTTACATCAACATATACAGCTCAGCTAAACAATAATCTGAAGTCTTCAAATAGTTTTATAGTGTTTCATCTCTCAATTTCCATGAAATTAAAAGACAAATGAAAACAATGAAAACAAACTGTAAGAAGCCTCTAGTGACTCCTACTAAAATTGTTACTAACAGATTTTGTTTCTTACAGTTGAAAACTGGCAGGAATGCAAATCAAATTGTATCACACATGTCAAACAGCTTCACAATTATGCAATCAACTACCACTGCAAATTAAAAACAAGACTTGCTACTAGATCTTAAGTCAAAACAAATTTAAAACATCAATAAGCTCAGCAAAAGCAATCCTCAACAAATCTATTCGTGTCTGTTACGATGGCAGAACTAGAAAACAGAGAAGCTTGAAAGGCAATAGAAAAGTAGCAACTGAATTATCGCATCTTTTACAAGACAAATTAATGACATTCACAATGTCTTAAGGAGTTAACTACTCTATTTCTATCGATTTTCAACAGGAGTTCTGTTTCCAGCTCTCTCAAGAATAAAACCTTTAACTTAATAATACAGTGTTGGGTGGATTCCATTTCATTTGAGCTGCATAGGACTCCTTCATGGGAACTGTCACTTTGTCAGCCCATTAAAACAGTCAGCTTTGTTGGAGAAAATCTAACACAGATACCTGTGAATTTGATTTTAAATTGTAAAACAGAGAATGTTTCTTTTGGATAAACTAAGAGAAAATAGGGGGCAGACCAAGATACCAAGCTTCACATCCTCCTATGATCTTTTCTGACAGCAATTTAACATATCTATGTATATAGAGAGTCAAGGTCTGTGCAGCAACATGTTCCATGTGATCCTGTCCATCCAATCACATGACTATAGTCACTGTGGAATTCAGCCTACTGAGTTAGATAAAAAACTTCCCATAAGAAAAAGCAAAAATAAAAGCTCTTTAGGTATTTTAGATGTTTTTAACAAATGAGAGTCACTGCATATAGTATTTCACTGAAAGCATTACCTTGAAATTCTGATTATTTTTATCCACTATACTAATGGCAACAATTAAGCAAAACTGATACATTTAGTTGATTCTTCATGTGAATAATGTGCTAACTGTGAAGAGAGACAAACTCAGGATTCTAGCCAGAACCTATTCTCAAATGAGCAATCAGCCCATACCTTGGCATCATCTGCCAGTTCTGCAGTGACATTAGCTTAGGAAGTTGACTGCTGGTTTGCCCAACCTTAGTGCTGTGACTGTATAAAACCAAAAAAAAGTTTGTATAAATGGTGTCAGCATCTGAGTCATTATCACCACTGAGTTTTCTAAAGAAAAGATGTATACAGCAAATCTCAAATATGTAAAATAAGTTTGATATTGTTTTTTGTAATTACAAAATCCTGGTCTTCAGACTCTGCCTGCATGTAAACAGCATATTCTTGGTTTATGTGCATTTAATCAGAATGAACATAAAATCAACCAAAAACTGTGAGACCACGTTTACCATCCCTGCATCTTGAACTTCCTCTTGTAGCACTTGGAAGTCTGGATTCAGCACAGTGCTAATGAGATCATGTGGCTTTTAGCTGAGTAGGTGGAGGCAGTTCGGACTCCCTGCTTTTAGGGCTCCTGACAGAGCAGGGCTTAGTCTTTCTCACAATACAGAGAATACACACAAGCCTGCTTTTACAAAATTGTACTGTCTGCTGAAGCTCATCTTCACATTTCCAACTTGTCCAGTCTCATTAACTAGACATGATTGTGGACTACTTTGCTACAAAATTCCTGAAAATGTTGATGAGAAATGTAGCTAATACTTCAGGAGATTGCATGCTTTTGAGTCTAAGATGTATTCTTAGGCATACCAGTACAGGCAAAGCCCTTCTAGAGATCAAGATGTTGGAATACAACAAAATAATATCTGTTTTGGTCCTTAAATATATAATGGCACTTACTGAAAATATCTGACAAATGTATAAAATAGATCATTGTATTAAGAATCTTGTTTTGTATACAGAAAAACAGATCTTCATTTCCTCATCACAAAGAATCACAATCTTGCATAAATCACTACATTGTTCTGCAGGGATATCTATACTTAAATGGCAGGTTAAGTAGATTTATGTTACATCTTTAGGCCTGCATTGTATAAACATTACTATCTTGCAAGAAATTCCATGCAAGCCTACAGTCCTCATTAAAATCGTGACTATCAGCTTGCATCAAGCTTTAGTCTGGAAGTCCATGGCAGGAATGTACAGATAGATATGTAACAGTCACCTCCTTATATCTCACAAAGGTGTATAAAATCAGCAGAGAGCATGCATCATTCTTTACTATTGTTTCATACCTCACTGCTATTTCTAATCTGTATTGCAAGTTCCAAATACTAGAGTGACTGTCAAACACTAAGAGATTCTATGAGGTGAGAGTTATCACAGCTATAACAGTTCAGCTTCAGATTGCCACCTGCCTTTTCACTGTATCAACACACTTGAAAAAGCACAAACATACTCTAAACATTTTTACTTGCACAATTTTTCACATTTTGTAATGAACTGAGCTCCCGCAAATGTTAAATACATTTCAAGAAGGGAACAAATGCTAAACTATGCTAAAGATATCCAATTTCTGACCTTTCTACATTACTGCATCTGTGTGCATTTTACTGAGGTTTTTTAGATGTGACTATTTTCTTCAGTGCTGTAATAACTTTAGCTTCTAGAGGTGTAAAGCTAG
Organism: Brachypodius melanocephalos; assembly: GCA_013398615.1. Classification (NCBI taxonomy): domain Eukaryota; kingdom Metazoa; phylum Chordata; class Aves; order Passeriformes; family Pycnonotidae; genus Brachypodius; species Brachypodius melanocephalos. Next base: position 2,127,639 of record VZSR01000257.1, on the reverse strand, counting down.
AAGGATTCACCTATCAATTTATATGGCAAATCTCACTCCATTCCCTAATCTAATATCCTTGGGAAGCTTTTAAGAAAAAAAGGTGTAATACTCTTAAAATTATTTCCCTTTATCATAAATGCATAGACGGGAATATGAAATTTTGACAAGGAATTTGGCTTATGAGAACTTGTTGATACATGTAACACATAGTCTGCTCCTATCATCATCCTGCTGCCTATTTAATAATTCACATTTAAATACAAGACCTTAGTTGCCACTGCTCAGTAGGAATAAAATTAAGGCGATTTACAATTTTCCTGCTGAGAAATCTGGAATTCTGTCAGGTGTTTTATCCTGTGTCTTTTAAACTTGTCAAAAACACTGGGGACATCACAACCCTCTATCAGTCAGGAACTAAAATATGTATTTGGGGGCTGTGTCTTCCATTATGCATCAACTTACTAAATTCATGACAGAAACCATTGTTACAAAATATATCTAAACCAGATAATTTCAAACACAGACTAGCAATTCACAGTTTTACCTGATATATTTAAAATCTATTGTATGATTTTCTTCACTGAATCTGTTTTTCTTAACATTTTGTACCAGTGAAGCAATACCTTTCCCCTGCCTTTTGCTATATATCAGTGAATAGTACAAAAAACTGAAGAAAACAGTCAAGATGAAACTGCTTTCTTAAAATCCTATTTTATGTTAATGTCCCTCAGTCAGTAAGCATAAGCTAATGAATTTCAGTAGAGAGACTCAATAGTACTCCTGGAAACGAATGCTTTTGGTACAAATAACGTGGTGTTAACAAAACCACATGACAAAGATAGCCATAAAGAAGAAAAATGGAAAGCATACTGATTTGTTGTAGATAGATTGCATCCAGTCACTTTTTTGAAGAAGGAAAAAGTAACTCCATAGTTTGTTTGGATTTTAGCAACACCTTTCCAAATCTTTACACACCATTTTTACTCAGTAAAAAAAAAAAAAAAAATCAAATTTACTGTTTGTTGGAGCAAATATTCTTGCTGTGAACATGACCTCTCGATGGTGTTATTGTCCAAACCACTGTCACTGATGTAAAAAGGAGCCAATTTAAATGGCACTTAGTGGCCAAAGAACAATAAACTTGTAACCACTTACAAGAATACTGTAATTTATTTAGCATAGACAAAAGGCGATGGAGATCCCTACTTCTTTGATAAGCGTCTTTTTTTGAAAGGCAGAACACAGAAAAATTAGTCAGAGAAAATGCAAATATTTACTATTAAAAATGGAAAAGTACCTGCTATTCTTAGCACATAATTTTCTCCCCTCTGTTTATGTTTTTATCATACAAAGTGCATGAACAGTCACTAAGGTGATTAAGGGATTGGAGCTTCTGTCATATGAGAAGAGGCTGAGAGAACTGAGGTTGCTTAGCCTTGCTAGAGCAGGTTCTTAGCAATGTGTACAAATACCTGATGGGGAAAATAAGACAGAGCAAGAGACTTCTCAGTATTTTCCAGAGAGAGGACAAGAGGCAAAAACTCAACAAATTGAAACATAGGAAATCCCACCTACACATTAGGAAAGAAAATCTAATGTGAGAGTGAACAAATGTAGACTATCTACAAGAGGACAGAGAGAGAGAGAGAGAGAGCTTGGAGTGTTTAGCCTGCAGGAAAGAAGGGTCAGGGGAGACCTTAGCAACTGTAAATTCTTGATGGAGGAAGGAGTAAAAGAGATAGAAAGAATCTTCTCAATGCTAAGTGAAAGGACGAGGCAATGGACACATATTGAAACATGGGAAATTCCACTTCAACACCAGAAATATGTGATTTTTACTGTGAGGTTGTTGGAACACTGGAATTGTTTGTCCAGTGCTTCTATCACTGAAGACTTTCAAAACCAAACAGGATAAGGTCATGGGCAATCTCCTCTATTGATCCCACTTTAAGTAGAGGAGGTGGAATACATGAGCTCCAGAGATCCTTTCCAACCTCAATGATTCAGGGATTCTAACCCAGTGAAATACTAACCAGAATTACTCAACAGGTCAGGAATATGTTCACTTTGTGCAGTTTTGGGCTACCTGCAAACAGAAAGTGTACAAAGTGTTAGTCAGCCCAGCTGAGTCTGAGCTGTATCAGAGGTGAATGCCGTGGTGAGTGCTGGGCTCTGGTCTCACACCATGACATTGCTCTCTCCTGACACCAATGGTTACTAGGGATACACCCAAGCCTGCACTGGCTCTGTCACCTCCTTGTCTACATTATCCTTTGGGATCCACTATGCTGAGCATCACAATGTCAACTAAACAAAAGTCACTGGGTTCTCCTAAAAATCAGTACAGATTGGTATCAGATTGCAGAGCAGCTTTGTGTCCATTCCCATTTGCTCCACGACACGTCTAAAAATTTAAGTCATGAAAAAGCTACTATTTACTAATTTAATGACAAAGCTACCATTACAGCAACCTTCCTGGAATAGTGCATAACATCAAAATACACAGTCCTGTTAAATTGGGTTAATGGCTGCTTTGCATGGCCCAGTTTACCTCGTTTTTCCCTTCTTTCAAGTTTTTCTATTTCTCATCTCCCTTCTGCACTCCCCTGCTTCTGTGGGTTGCTACATTTCTTAGAGGCACCAAATTTTAACTCAAAATCTGATGAACAAATTTAGCTTGCAGAGAAATAATTTCAAAATAGTATAGCTTTGGGGTAGAGATGTTATTCCATGTTATTTATGTAACAGGAGTCTAAATCCTTCTCAAAGAGGAAAACTCAACAATCTCAAATTGCAGAAGCTGTCCTTTCTTAGTACAGAACTCTACTCAATCAACTAAGTTTGATATTCAGTTCACTACTTGATTTTACAACACTTACAACCCAGTTGTCTTAGAGGAGAATGCCATTTCAGAAGTGGGTAATTCAGGCTGGAAACAGGCTCTCTGTTAGGTGTGGTTCAGGATGAGGATGAGGGTATCCAAATTTAGGGTCCAGGCTATGTATTATCACAAGCAAACTCTAGGGAAATCTGGGCAAAACTCTACAGACTCCAGCTTTAATTATGTTGATTTTTTTGCTTTTCTGAAAGCCCCAAGGAAATCATACACCTTGGGAATTCTGGGGCAGCTGTCAATTAGTATTCCCCAGTAAAAGAGCTCTGCTGAGCAAAATAGCCTCTGAGGTGTGCCTTTTGGTCTGCTGTGCATAAAGGAAGAGTCTGTGTACTATGGGGTAGAGAAGGCCAAGGGAAGACAGAGGATGGAGAATTGTTGCCTCTACAAGAAAATAAATCAGAAGAAAATCTAAAGGTTGACTGCAGTATTTAGTGAAGAAGTAAGACAAAAGTTGTTAAAAAGAAAAATTGTTTTTTGAAAGGGAAAAGCAGATCCATTCTTTGAACTAGCTAACCCCATTAATAACAGAAGTGAACAGATACATCAGCATCATCTAGTCACACAAGGTGCAGGGCAAGCTGGGTCCCATTTACTGAAACACCTGACAGTATTTTTATTGGTATTTAACAAAACCGACTAGATTACATTTAGGGCAAATATATCCAAATATATCCCTTCAGCTAATACCTTCAGCTGCAGTGGAAACATGCCCTTTTGAGAGTCCATCTACTCTAAAAAGTCTCCAAGACAAACCATGCTAAGAAAAAGATGCATTACTGAGCCTGTTTTACATAAAGACTAAAATATTTCTAGCTGTTTCCTAATGAATTTTTGATGTCAGCAACACAGGAAGACCTGACTGCCTAGGAATGAAACCACCAACACTCAAATTCCAATACAATGTGTTAATCACAACATTAGTCTTCATCTGAATGGTAATTTGACATGCATTTAAACCAGACAGCTAATCTCTGAAGTGAGAGATTCTATTTTAAACAAATAGCCATACTGAACACTTAGCCTACATTTTGCCTCATTCTGCTATTGATACCAGCTCCTGAAAATAGTCAGGATATTGGCAGATAGTTTTAGAACAAGATCGGTAAAAAATTAAGAGTTAAGTCTCAAATTTTCAGCATATGGAGGCAAGAAAAACATTTTGCAAGATAAAATACTCAAAGATAAAAACCTGGATTCTTCAGAGCTTCATGCCTTATATAGTATGTGTCTGTGTATTTATAGATACAAAATTTTATATGCTTTGACTGAAACAGCTTTGTGTTTTAATTGAATTTTTAATTTGGTTTTAAGCAAGAGCAAATGCTCACTTAAGATGGTAAAGATTCAGACCCATCAACTCATCTTTCTTTTTCGTATTAACAAACATCTCATGAACATGAATATTGCTGTTTACACGGCCAAATCCCACACAATACCATCATGACTTCCTGAAACAAGTTATCTTTATGCCTCTATGATGTATTTAAATGTAAATGTATTTAAAGGTAAATGTACTTTTACCTCTGCTGTGATGAAGGGATTGTTTGTTAATACACATCTAGAGCTGATTTAGTTTTACAGCTATATATGACTTATTAAAAAGGAAATAAAAATGCACTGTTATGTTCATTTACAAAGCAGCAGTTAATATTAATAATCACTGAAACAGAAATACTGTCTCATTTTATGTTTGTGATTAACTGAAAACATTTTTGGTTGGAAATAGAGGAATGCTGTTACAGATTCATTCTGCAGTGAGGTTTAAATATAATATCTTCATCACTGCACTGTTTGCAGCATGGTTAGAAATGTGCTTGCAAACTACTCCCATTCCACACAAGCACAAGTACCACAATCTTCCAATAACCAGGGGTGAAGACACCAAATAAAGGACACCACCAGTGTTCACAGTGCATCAATAACTGGGAGAACAAAGTGTCACTCCTCCTCACTCCTGTAATTCTTATGTGAGAAAATTCCAGTGCATTATCTAATACAAATGTGCTGGAAGCTTGTGAACTATTCAGAACTGAAGGGGTCCTCTGGTCTACTGCTGTGTTGCACCTCTCAGTCCTAAAGCCACGAAGATGGCATTATAGTCCCAAGGGTGTTTTATGATGTTTGCTCAGGTTGTGATCACTGCACAGCCAGAAACCGCTCATTTGGGACTGCCAAATTTCTGTTCTTTTTTCTAGTCCCTTCCTCACACCTCCCAAACCCAGGATGGTTAGACACTGTAAGAACCTTCTATGCTGTCTAAAGTACTTCCAATACTTCATAAGCACTCATAAGCAAACTGCTTCACAGTGGAGTCACTGACTCACTTCACTAGCGTGTGAGCAGAGACGAGGAAAGAATAAAGAGTAGAGTTTCCACACAATATTCAAACGTTGTAATGTAAAGAAAACTACTCACATGAGGAACACCAGACTGCTTAAAGCCCTACAGACTGTGTGTCAACAAAAATAAAAGTAACCTTTTTTCTCTCTATTTCCAAAACTGAGAGTAAACCTGCAAAATTCAGTAGATGCCAGCAAAAAATTCAGTTCCACCAAAGACTAATGCCAAATACGATCTTTCAGATCTCATTTTTTTAAAAAGGAATGCATTATATTAGACAGAAGTAGGCAGAAACATAAGACATTTAGCCAAAACCTCCAAAAGGCTCCTGCACAAGAAAATTGATACTCTCATTAGAGAAAGTTGAGGATTATGTAATGCACACAACTGTATAAGTAGTCTGTTTTCTGCAGTGGAAGGAATGAAGCAGACTGCTTGCTGACCTAAATACAAACTTCTGTCCAAGACAAACATAAATTCTTATTTTTCAATTCTTGAGCAACTTCAATGGGACGCAAAAATACGTACCTTGACTATCTTCTATGTGTGGATTTCCTTCTCAGTCCAAGTTGGAAATACTCATCTCCCGCACCATGTGACCTACGAAAATAATTTTTTAACCTCAACCCTCAAATTTTTTTACTTCTTCTCTTTCCTGCTCTCATAGGGGCTTGGATTGAGTGAGTGAGCAATTCGTGGTGCTTAGCTGACCATTGGGCTTAACCCACAAAAACAACTTAAGAAACAAAATTAGCCATTTCCCAGCTTTCTGTTGTGCTGCCTGGTGATGTATGAGTAGGTACTGGGGGTTTACACACGCTTGTGACTAAGCCTGTATCTGTGTTACAAGCAGACACAGGCTGTCCCATTTCTCCATGGCCAGATGCAGATGTGCACGGTGTGACATGACCAACATCTCTGAGGGATGGAAAGAATGCAGGAGTGGGCTGGGTGCCAGATGGAGTGCTTACCCAGGCAGCATCCAGCTCAGTTCCTAGTTTGCCTATAGGTCAATTAGCATAATCAGAATAATCTCGTGTAACACTATACATTGATTATGAGTTGTCAACATAAATGCTTTCAATGCACTTGCCCCAAACTAAACACAAAAATTCTACCAAAACTTTAGCCATGAGCTGCACATGCTTCTCACCTCAGGGAGAGGATGTGTGAAAAGACTGTGACAGGTGTTAGGGACATTGTTTACTATGCTGCTGGAAGATGCTTCATTTACATGGTAATAAATACATTATAAGAAGCCATACAGATTTATCTCAGACAGATATTTATATCAAGTCATTAAATATTTTTAACACTGGGAATATACTAGATACAAATGATAGTATTTTTGGATGTCATCCCACTTGTTGCTTTTACTGCATTCATAGAAAGGTACCATTTGTATTACTGAATATTCTTAATGCCCTCTCACTGACCACTAAAGTGCTGTATTACATCAAAAATAAAAAACACTTAGCACTAAATTTTCATACGTCAATTTTATGGGTAAAATAGAAATCAAATGTACAGAGTCTAAGTTAGAAGTCATTGCAAGCAATTTTCCCTGTTGACTTGAAGGGATTTGAACCTGTGGCTCTTGACTTTTCAAATAAACACTGCATCACTGTCACACATGAAAAATATTATTAATAGTGAAGAACTAGTTTAATCTACTTCTTAGAGCAAACCGAGAATCTCCTGAAGGAGCTTAAAGACTACTGTACATCTGAAGCAAAGCTGTATCTTGCATACCACTGAAATATTGTACAAAGACGGCTTAAAGAATGTGGTTATTAACAGGGATATTTATTGATCATAACGAGATATTTATTTTCTGACAGTGGTATGAAAAAAATTGCCACAATGAAGAGAAGGAACCTTAAAGATAGGAATCCTGACTTCTTATGGTTCCTAAGTTTCATTTACCCAACATACACTCCTGTGTTACTTTAGGGAAGCTGGGCATACAATTCCACACGATATTTATTTTCTCTAACCTTATTTTAAAAATAAATATGAGCCACTCAATCGAGTCTGACTCTCTTCCTTCTGAAAGAATCCTGGAACGCTGATCTTGGACCATTCTGCACCTTAGCTAGTTTGTTTTTATTAATGGTTAAAACAACACATCTTTTCTAGGTTTATTTTTAAAGAACATAAAAATATAAACGGAGAAGGGTCTAATACAGAACAAACAGGGAACAGTATTTTTACAGAAAACTTAATGGCTAAGCAGATGTCTAACCTACTCTGAGCCCAGCATGTTATGCAAATACAGTACACAGCTCTCCCTTGTATCCCAGGGCTATCTTTTGCAGGACTAGCTGTTGCTTTACTTTCCACACACTTTTTGAACATTACTCATCGAAAAAGAAGATAAAAGAGCATTTAAAATTTAAATAGTCAGGTATTTTACAAGGGACCCTATTGTGCCTTTATAAAGTGCTGACAAACCATTCTAGATGTGCTGTACTTGAAAATGTCTCACCTGATTAATGCCATCCTGCTGCCTTTTTGTTATAGATGTCCCTCTGTTCTGCTTTTTCTGAATTAGCAATCTGAATTCTGGAGAATTTTAGGTAATTGCACAAAGAACTCTATGCCAGGACTGTGTGCAATTAAACTTCCAAAAGTATCAGCAAAGATTGACTGCAGAACCTTTACTGTAATACATATTAAGTAAAAAAAAAAGCCAATCATCTAATCTGAGTTGCACTAAAAATACTAATTTTCTCCTGAAGTTCAACAGATTATTTTGACTAAAGCATCCTTCTTAATTTTCCATTGTAAAGAGTAATTTACAAAAGTTATTACTAGTTTCAAATGTTTTAAAAAATCAAAAATACTTAATAGTAGTCTGAATTAGTCTGTTTTTTATTATCTCATTTGCTAAGATACAGTAATTTGATTTTCTTTTAATCAGCTAGACTGAATAATCTGGTTTTGAACACAACTTACTTTATCCCAAATGTTTCCATTTCATTCATGAAATACAATATCAAGAGATGGCTTGATTGCAGCCTGGAAGTGCCACCTTAGCTTTACTCAGCTGTGCCCCTAGCCATTCATGATAAAGCATGTGTGCCAAGAACTCCATCATTCTTTCAGGTTTTCTCTATAGGACTTTCAAGTTTTCTGCATCTTTCTTGGCATGCAATCGCCAGAATCAAGTTCAGAATGAGTGGTGATCACAGCATTAACAACCACTGAACCAATGTAATCCAACAACTGCTTGATATTCCCCATGCCTATTCATCTAAGACTACCTTCATTCTTTTGTCTCCCCTTGACACTGGCAGCTGATTATACCACGACCCTTCAAAACTCCTTTAGAAGTCTGTGCTTTGTAAAGGGAAGAATGAGGCACTCTGTAAATAGAACCTACAAATAGTTTCTACATAGTGATTTCTCCTTTGCTATCTATCCTATTCTTCAACTTTATTATCTTAGATCTTAGCTCTGGAATATGCACATGGAAGTCTGTAAGATTTCTATTTGAACTTGTCTAATGTCAGGGAGCTTAATTACACTTATATGGAATATATCAATTTTAGAGATACTCCCATGTGATATTTTCTGCTGTTTCCCTCATGAACAAATGAACACTGCAGACTTATTTCTACAGTTTTAAGTGTGGAAGGAGTTGGGAGGACATGAATGTTCAGCCTTCCCCATTTACATTTGTTTTGCTTCCAGCTCCTTTATGATGTGGTTTTTTTTGATTCACAATTAAGCTGACTCTAACATTTTAATCAAATGTGTATTGTAGACAAATCATAATTATATTACTGTAAGAAAAAGTGTCAGATGACGTCTCCATTTCATTTTTACCAAAGCACTGGTTGTTCCTTAAGGATTTGTGTCATCTTGTTAAACTAATATTTTCACGAGTTTCTCCTCTTCCTGCTCCCTGATTTTTTCTTCTGGCTGCCCTAAACATTGAACTAACAAACTTCTGGTGGCAGCACTTTACACCAGCTGAAGATGGCACTCAGAAACAGTGAGAGCATGGCTTGAATTGCAGTGCAGTGGATACTGAACAGGTGTTTTTGTGAAAGAGCACCTAGGATATGGGCCTGGAAAACATACCAGAGAGACCTTTCAATTTTCTGTCTTGCAATTTCAAAGGTAAAGGTTTTGAAATTGTACCAGAAAGTTCACTTACATAATATTAAAAATAATCAAACCATTTCTCTAGGATTAGGTGACTGATTCCAGTCAGTAAACTTCTGGCCTGACAAGTCTTTACATAGCACAGTCCTGGAGATAACTAAGAGTAAAAAAATATGTCATTTTAGTGCTACAGAAGTGAAAAAAGAGCATTTAAGGGTTTCTAATTTAAATAAACTTTATTGGATTTTAACCATCTGATTTTAAATGAAAGACCCTTTTTCTTGCTTTGTGCAAATCCGCAGATTTAAATTTAGAACATCTGTCATAAGTACAAAGGATTCAAATTGTGGGCCCCTAAATTAGCAGGAACACTTGCTAGTGCCTTCAGTGAAAATAGTCACAAATAGACCAAGGTATTTTCTAGGGGAATAATGATACAGCATTATTTAAATGTGTGCAATATTTCAACCATTTCAGTGTTAAAAATTAATTGTCTTTTGACTTTATATTGTGGAGATTGAATATATCTCAAGTAGTATTTAAAAATGGTTTTCCTTTCTACATCTTAAGGAAGAAAAAAAAAGTCATACTCAAAACATTTTTAACAGTGGCAAAAAAATCTAGCACTAGAAGGTTGAGCTGACTTTTTGGCTAGTTTCCATATGAAAAAAAAAGAGTTTTCTTACATATAAGACACTTCATTTGGTTAAAGGATGAAACATATATCTTAGTGGATACCATGTACAACAGAGTAAGAGCTATGCTAGTCAGAACCCATTTAAACATAGTTTTTCTAGTAAAAAGTAACCTTTGCCTGGCCTGCACAGACTCAATGGAACTATTTTACATGCTATAATCTATGCTAAGCAAGGTTTGTCTTCCAGAGCAGACAGTGACCTGAATTCCAAGGAAAATATTTAGAATTTCATACCAGAACTTGAACTCTAGATTCTTCTCAACAATCCTTCTATGATTTCTTTTCAGCATACAGCTTTCACAGGTTTCTTCTTATTCCAAAATTTATCTTCTACTTGGATTTCGATCAGTTCCTTGTCTTTGTGAAATAAGAAGGAACATGCAAAGAAAAGGAGACAATGCAGAAGTAGACCTCTGAATACGAAGCCTTGCTAACTTCAGAAGTGCTGCAGAGAAACACACAAGCATGAGACCTAAAAACCAAATGACTGTAAGCGTATGCTTACACAGACAGCAACTCCAGCCTGCCCCCCAACTCCCCAAATGAAAATATTTAGCACCTACTTGCTTACAGGAACACAACCCTGAAGAAATCTCTTAGGCATTAAGTCCAGTAATGTCTGGTGCAGGTAATTGCAATGCAGTTCACTCCTGCAGGGACATCCCAACTAGGAAGGTACTTTAAACTGGTATCCTGCAAAGATCTGATCTACTGCCTTTCCTCTAGAGCAGGAATACAGCCTGAACATCTCCTCCTGCACCTCTGCATGTTCTGAACAAAGAAAACCACAAGTTGCAAAAGAGATTTTTTTCAAAGGTTTTTTCCTATGTTAGAAGCACTCAAAAAAGTTCTGGAGTTTCTGGTCATATCACACTGATTAATTTTGGTACACAGTGAGACAAGAGCAGCAACTGCACAGTCAGCAGTTGGGTTTCCATGCCCTGTTTAACTCCAATGGAATCACTGCTTCCCTTGTATTTGGTATAGGTCCAGAGACTCAGGCCTACAGATCTTGTGACTTCCAAGGAAATGATGCTCACAGTAACATAATAAAATGAGCAATAATGGAGCATCAGGTTTTTTAGTCACTATTTAAATCCCGTGCAGCCCACAAAATACTTAGGAAAAAAGTGGTCAGAAAGAAGCGACTATAGTTTAGCAGCTCAATTAGTCTGTGAGATGCAACACTTCATGTAACACCACTGTCCAGTGTCTGAATGAATGGTTATAATTGTTAATGCCAAAGTTCTACCACTCTTACAACACCCCACTGATCTGATCTATCTAACCTACAAAGAGCTCCTGCAACTCACACTGCTGAGGCTTTGCTCAATACAGGATGCTCAGCAATGTTTATGCTTTTCTTACTGGTGGGAAAGTGCAGGAATCAACAATGAACCGTCAAATGCCACTTTCAAGGAATGTGAGGGTTTATTGCTGTGAACACTATAAATTTCACCTACTCCAATAAGCAGGATCAATAACAACCCACCCACTGATGTATAAGAGAAGGCTCTGCATTGTCCAGGTTCATGGGGCTTCTTTCTGTTTCTTTTTATTGTGGGCTTCCTTCTGTTGTCCTAAACTTACACTAGTTCTTCCCTAAATTCTCTGTTTCTTCATGCAAATTCCATATTCAGAACTCATCCATAGGATCACTGTCACAGCCTCCTAAAGAACACCTTGTTTTAATAAAGTTTTTCTAATTAATCTTGTTTGTTTTAATGACAAGAAAAGTTGCAAGGTTGTTCTACTAGCAGCAAGATGCATGTGTGTTGGAAGCTGACTAGCAACCATATTCTAGTCAGGGTAACACCTAATGGTGTTACCATGGCATTGAGCCACAGTTAATATTACACTAAATATTAGCAGATATCTTCTTAGCTTCTTCAAGCTCGGGCAGCAGGAGCTGCTTAAAAATTATACAGATGCACCTCAATGCATAATTCCTTTAAGAAATAAAATAGCACTTTGTACTTCCAAGCCACACAACCAAGCACTTTATGGAAAAATATACCTGTATGACGAATGTCTCTCCCTGAACTCAATTGGTCCATTATGTTCCTTTGTTTAAATACTCAACCTTTAAACAAAACCAATCTCTTACAAATCTCCATGAAGCCAAACTCAACAGAATTCCATACCTAAATGTGGCTTGATGAGATCATTATAACTTCAGCAAAAATTACAGACTTCAAAAGAATTGCACAGAAAAAGTCTGCCTTTACACAGATGTGAACTGCAGCACTGGTTTTAATATTACATTTACTACCAAACAAATTAGTAAAAAAGACAGTTATGCTTTTTTTTTAGTATCTTACTCTCAGGTGTTTGATATCCCACACAGTTATACCCACTCATTCCTCCAGTATTTCAGTGCTCCCCAAATAGTAATAAAAGAATCTTCTCCACAAGCTATTCAACAAGACAACACTGTAAGCCATGATTTACAGATACAGAAAATGGAGACATTGAAGTCTAGGTCAAAACTGTTTCAAGCACTCTTTATTTCCAAACACCTGATGTTCAAAAGTTCAACTTTCCAGGACACTCGGGACTCAGAAAACAGCTCTGTTTCACACGGTTTTGATTGTACTGGCGATGTCAAAACAAGGGCAAATTTGGCTACATGCGTCTCACAACTGTTAAAAATGAAAGGCCATCTGTGAACCCCTGACCTATATTACCTACTCAGGAAAAAATAGTAATTTAGTCCAAGACAGGCAGATACTAGTCCTCCAAGGCAATAATCAACTCTCCTGAGCTGACTCTCCTTTGTCTACCTGCACCATTCCTCTGTGCCCATTCTACACTTGCCTGCAGTTGATAAGGGCGTGCTGGGGCGAAAGCCTTTTAAGAACAGAAGTGAGGAGCACTACAGTGGATAAATTACGGTCACACCAACAACCTAAAATGAGAAATGTCCTAACATCTTGGCCTTATAGCTATATTAGAACAGTTTAATTTTTATACTTAACCATTCCCAAAATACAGGAATTCTACTGCTGAGTTACTATGGCTCCAAGCAGTCTAAGCTGTCAGCAGTTTGACTTCTGCACCTGTCAAATAGACTTCACCTTTGTGAATAAACAGAATCAATACCAAGCCTGCAAGCACTGAAGTGAAGAGAGATTCTTTGCTTGTTCTCTCTGCTGTTCAAGGAGGAACAATGAAAAGGAAAGTTCTACTCAATGACTTGGCTGCAGATATTGTCTTTGGAAAATGTCACAGGCAAACTCTCACAACCTCACCTAAGAACATATATAAACTTAGATTATTTTATTCAAAGGCTTAGGTCAAACACTTCTATTTTCACAGGAACAGAAAGAAATAAATTTATAATACAAAGGCAATAATTAAATCAAATTCGAGGTCCTGGCTTAAGGAAAATGTTACCAAAAACATTTTTACACTGTGCAAAGTGACAACTACTCCCTAATCTTGTTCTTGGAATTATTTAATAACTGACAATTTTATAAGCAATTCAAGGCAAGGTCTATGGTAACTTTAAGTAAGTACAAAGAGTACTTGTGGTTACTCTGTCTACAGGCTTATTCAATACTGGCATAAAGTCAAGTGGAGAAACTGAAGCTTAAGTTACAGCAGTTTTCATCAGCTAAAGCTAATGTTTCAAACTATTTGTCTTTTTATGGATTCCTTCTTTGATTCATGAAAGTCAAGACACTTCCTTTGAAAACATACAGTAAAAATTACATGGTAAGTAGCTACCATCCCTTGTAAGAAGTTTCAGTCAGTGTATTACCTGTCAGCGTTACCTCACGTTACCCACCCACTCCAAAATATGGAAACTGTAAATCCAACAGTCCAATGTCTGGCAGATGTTTGCAAACGTTCTTTATGTATCAGATATGCTTGAGAAATCTATGTGTAAGACAGCTAGATGGGAGGAGTGGAGAGGATTCTCTTCTGCCAAGAAAGAAGTCAGATGCAGAGTTTGGATCTCATAGCCCAGAAGCACAGAACACCAAACTTGCTCCAGCAACTCTTGTCCATGTGACCCAAACAAACTGCTAGTGCAGAGGCCTAGCAAGCATCCAAGAAAGGAAGACAAGAGATTACCTTCAGTAAATATTTCCTAAACTGTTTTCCTCATGTATGCTGTTCTATTTATGCTATTCTGTCAATGTTACACACATATTAGCAAGACTTTCAGTGCCAGAGTTAATCCCCCACTTTTTAGTCCTGTTCACCAAGTCAAATGTGGAAATGAGGGTTCACAGATCTTCTGGATACCAAAAGTAGTAGACTTAACTGGAGATACTGTCTCTAGTGTGTGGTGACACTCCAGCTAAAGTCTTCAGTGTTCTGGTGGGAATGATCTGTCTTCCTTCTGCCCAGGACAGAGCACTACCTCAACATTTTTACCCATACTGATATCCCCTTTGTTTTATAGGTGATAACCACACTTTTCATCAAATTAGCTCTTTAACTGCCGTAACTAAAATAAACTTACAGCAGCTCTTTGAAATTTGGCCTAAACCTATGGTTAGATGAACAGCAGAGCTGACCTAATGGACCAGTTGTACCAAAAAGAAGGGAAGCACCACTCTGGAGCTTGTCGATCCATCTCTAAGTCAATTTAATACTCTAGAGCAGCAGAAAACTTTTTCCTAGTTTCTTGGTGGTTTAGTTAAACCTAATTTATTTAGGGATTTAATGAGTGCCAGGGCTCAGAGGTCATAAGCCATAGCAGCGGCACTTCCTTTGCTCTAAGCAGTGGCTGTGGATTTTCTTCTGGACCTGCAGCCCCAGTCCATTGTTTGCTGCTATTGTTCAAAACCTGAAGAAGGGCTTGTATGCTCAAGTTTGTGTGGTTTTCCCTATTGTACAGTGGATGTACTAAGAGCTATTACACCTTGAGAAGCCAGATGTTAAAGCAAAGCTCCTGTATTACAAGTCTCACTGGTTTCATCCAGCTTCACAATAAGTAAACTGAAAGAGCTCTGCAGTTAATGGTAATTTCGAATCGGAGGCTAATCCCATGTAAATTTACATTTTAAATTTTCAGCAATGAATACACAAGACTTATACATCAATAGTAGATTTTAAACACTAGACTGTGTGAGGCAGCAACTGTCACTGAGTACATTATTTCAAGTAAATCTATTTGCATTCTCTGATCACTATCCACACAAAAAAAAACCCTCTTGTACTTTTGGTAAATATGTATTTGGGATGAAAGCATAAAAATTTACTTTATCTATGATATATCAAAAGAGTTAAGATGGTAAGCTGAAAAATATTGGTTTGATTAAGCAGCTCTTCAAAATCACTTTGTAAGCAGGGAAATTCTACAGCCAGAATCAACTAAGAATACTTACTCAAAATATCATTTATATCATATAAAGGATCTTTTGTCTCTGCAGCTAGTACTGATGATTCTTCAAAAAAGTAAACAACAATTTTATAAAACCATGAAAGAAAGAAACATCTTTAACTTCATTCAATACACATATTGGCTATTTAAGAGATGATCTTTCATCTGAAAGAAGAACTGTGTTTTCATGATGAAATTAATCAAGAGTCTCATTTCTTACATATTCCATTCTTCTTCTTAAGGAAGGAAATAAATATAATTACACTTGCTTTAATCATTAGTGACACTTCTCTAAGAATCACTCAAGACTTTAATCTCAAGATCAACTATTTTTTTTTGTGGCAGAAAGAATTTCTCTCTCTGTCTGATCTGATTAGATCTGACAAACACTGAAATCAATCTCCAGAATATTTAAATTTTGGATTCCCTTACTTTAAGGTGCTTTGTTTATAAACAAAGCCTTTAATAGGTGTAACACAATGCAAAAAGTGAGACTGAATTACAAGGGGTTCCACAAGAGCTTGTGTTTCAAAAACTAAGCTGCAACAACAGGTGACCAAACAAGTGTGTAGGGTGGAGTTTGAAAGATGGGAATAACAAACTGGATGTGAGCAATTTTACAGCAATTACAAACTAGGACTCTCTCTGCCAGTATCAGATTGTACTTACAGATTCAGCTGACAGAAAATAATTCTGTAACACTGTCATCAACATCATGCATGTAATGAGAATCATAGCCACGAATCGGGAAAATATCACTGTTCACCATTTAGGTCTCACTGCTATTCCTTGCTACACCTCCACTGGTATGCTGTGAGTGAATTATCATGGAACACAAAGCGGTTTTCCTCCTTGTGGAAGAACCTACACTGAAGCTGAGCAAAGGGGCCACCAAAGGCATCCCCTGTTTGCAGTGTGGATACCTGTTCTTCAGCACTCATTGCTCCATCTCCATGTGTGCCCTCTTTGAAACAATGAGCACCAACCCAACAGCCAGCGAAGACTCAGCGTGGGAAGGCAGTTCTTGAGCCATTCCAGACCACAGCAATCTGAACCTCTCTGTGATGCACCAGTCAGTGACATAATAGCATCTCAAGGAAGTGAGGATCCTCCCAATAACTGTTACTGCCATCTTTAACCTGTTCTGAGAAAGTAAGTTTTCTTCTTGTCAGATCTTTTATGAAAATAGGAGTTTTATGGCAAAATAGCAGGCTACTTTCTTAATTCCTTTCAAATCTCAAAACATACATAAATCAATGGCAAAAAATTTTACTCAATTACAGGAAAGAAATTACCAACACATAGTAGTAAATGAATAGTTTGGTCAGCTGTTAGGAAAGCTACTGACATATGCATGAATTTCACTATTAATAATTGAATAAACGGTTTCAGCTTTAGGTAACCAGTCAGAATTACTTGTTTCACAAGTAAGACCTGAGAGTGACAGCTATCGAGACCGTAGGGCTCAAGTAACACTACGTATCTTTCATCCCAGAAGCAGCCCCCACTTGAAAGTGAACAGTTTGTGTTTCATAAGCAATAATAATCAAGGTAAGGCCAGCAACACTTCTATTTCCCATGGCCACACTTTGAGACAGACACTGTTTTGTCACAGCCCGATGGAACTGGCTACCAGTGCTACACCTGCTCTGCTCATTATGGGCTTCAGTCTCAAAGCCTGTCAAGCTGTTACTTTTCACGGCACTGCATCTACTGGAAAAATTTAAAGACAAAACCACAATAATCAGGAAAATAAGCTTCATTGTAAGAAATGTCTAAGGCCCTACCCAGCATCACTCAAAACAGATAGCTACAACAATAATATAGAATTAACTTTGTTTCTTAATCTTTCAAATATTGAGTCTAATAATCGAAGTAGAACTTTTTCCCAGTCAACTGCAACAAAAATTTTTTAGCTGAGGATTTGGGCAATAAACAACCCCAAGCTAAGGTGTACTTGGTGCAAAGTTTTCAATAGTTGAAGAAAGGATTCCCCTTTTCAACAGCAGCACTATGTCTTTCTACAGGAAAAGATCAGAACTTTGCCTGGGATTATTGCACTTGTCTAAAAGCCAAAACTGCAAAAATGAACTAATCTTTTGGGTTGTTTTTTTTCTTCCTCACGGGGATGTTGTAATTGAGATAGCTGGAAGAATATATGAAGATGTTGTTGGCACCAGTCTTTCAAAGCACAGAAAGATTATAACTTCATATCTTGTTTTTATAAAAGGCAGTGTAAAATTTGATACCTATATCTATCTATGGATATACATCAATAGGTCATGCTAAGAACCATTCCTATATATCTCCAACATGGCAAAAATCAAGATACAAAGTTCAGACACTTCACTTTTATCTGCATTGCCCTCCACTTTTCTCTAAGTTTTTCTGTGAATCCCACAGTAATTTGCTCATCAGTCCTAAAAATGCAGCCGCACAGGAGCAACTTTAAACCAATACATTTCATCTCACTTTATTTTGCATATTCTGCAGGCTTAGAAGTGAAACGTAGAATTTTTCGTTTCTACTTTAAATCCTAGAGTGTTCATAGAGCAGGGAAAACCAGCTAGAGCAGAGTGGTAAGTCCACTTTCAGTATTATTTCCTTTACTGCTTTCAGCTGAGGTCTGGGCACATAATGCCACACACAGAGTATATTTTTATCTTCTTTTTAAGGAAATTCAATAAATAAGGATGAATGCTATTTGATTGTTGAATGAAGTGCACAAATAAAACAGTATTTTCCTGTTTGTTAACTTGACCACCCAGCATACCTAAGAGATTCTCTATTACAGTGCTTTCACTGTCAAGTGCAGTCTTAACTTGGTTAAGAATTTCTGATATGAAGATGTTAAAAGCCACGCAATGAACCCTGAAGTAATACAATTTTCCCACATTTAGGTGCTCGGATCCTCTAATTAATACTATGAGATGCCAGCACATAGTTCTAGACAAACAAAAATGTAACATGTCCTTTCACCCCAGCAGTGACAAACACCCAAAGCAATCCTTCCCGTTCCCATGTGGAGAATGACGAGAAGTACAGAACACAGGCAGTGCAACAAGGGATACCTGATGCCACAGGAAATGGGATAGTTTACTAGCAAGACATCCAAGGACCTTCACATTCTACTGTAAAAGCGGGTGGCTGTATGTGTGAGGCACTACCTCCCTGCTAGAAACAGTGACTTTGTCTCTTCACGGTGGCAGGTGTGCAGAGAAAAAAAGAGAAAAATTAATCTTGTGAAATTCACAGTTCTGCCTCTGTACAGGAAGAGAAGAATGTGTTCCAAAACTGTGGAGGATGAAAAATCCACTTCGGAAGCAAGTTGAAGTTGAAAGGACAACTACATATAGGATCCAGACTCTATCCCATTTAAAACACCAACAGGCAAGAGGACCAGGAACAGAAGTCTAATTAGGTACAATACCAACGTGTTTCTTAAATCCACTGGCTTACCTTTAAAAAATACATCTTTATGTATTTTTTACTTCAACAGAGACTATTTTTGCTTAACAAAACTAAGCAAAACAAAACCCAGATAAAGCACGTGGGATCTGTCTCTGGCTTCAGGGTACGGACACAGAGTGATGCTACTTTTTAGGTATTATTGTGTAAATTTTATTTTAAATTAATACACTTTGAATAACACAGTTACTTGATTCTTACCTTTTACATCCTCCCTTTTGACTATTTGGCTAAAATAATGTGTAACAAGTTGATAACTGAAAGAGGTTACCATTTAACCACTGAGCCAGAAAAACTGCAACTGAATGGTGCAAAACTTTCACAGCTCACAAACCAGCCGCAGGAAACCTGCTAGGTTTCTGAGTATTGTCTATACTTCTGAAATCCCACTGCGTGTTAGAAACTGACACCAACCTTTCACTATCGACGGTACCAACCA
Source organism: Brachypodius melanocephalos (assembly GCA_013398615.1). Classification (NCBI taxonomy): domain Eukaryota; kingdom Metazoa; phylum Chordata; class Aves; order Passeriformes; family Pycnonotidae; genus Brachypodius; species Brachypodius melanocephalos. Next base: position 2,108,366 of record VZSR01000257.1, on the reverse strand, counting down.
TGCTCCCTCACAGTTGTGTGCGTATGTATGCGAGATGATTCATTTGCTTTTATTTCAGGGAACTGATGATTCATTCAATCGTCTCCAGATCATATTAACGTACTAAATTTGCACATAAAGGAAGCAAAAATCAAGTTCTGAAACTTTTTTATGCTCAAATGTTTATTTTTTTTCTTCTTTGAGAGAGAATAGAAGCAATCAAACATGGGAGACGAACCAGGACAGGTTACGTTTCTGCTCAAAGGCAAGGTTTGGGGAACACACCCAACCCACGTGTAAAACGAGCAGCCGTGTTCCAGCGGCGGGCTGCGAGGGGAGCGGAGCTCCCGTCCCCTCTGGGCCGGGGCTGCTCCCTCTGCTCCTGTACCTGGAGCGGGCAAGGGGCGGCGGACCGGTGCGTTCCCCCCTCCGCCACACCGACGGCTTGTGCCTCTCCTCCTCCGGTGACATCTTACATAATAAGCCGAGCTAATCACGCCGGAAGCGAGCCAAACCGCCACGGAGCATCAGCGAGGATAACTACCCGCGGGAGGAGATGCTCGCACCGGCACCCGCTCCTCGCTCTCTGCCCGCCCTGGCGCCTTGCTAGAAAAATCCTCGCCGGGGCGGCAGCGGCTCCCGCAGCAGCCGCCAGACGCGGAGCCCTCGCTCGTCCCCAGCCGCGCTGGCTCCCCAGGAAGCCGCAAGCATCGCGAACGGCATCAGCCTCTCCCGAGCGCCTTCCGCGCTCCCAGCCCCGCTGGCTCCAGCCCCGCCGCCCTGCCCGGCCGCCGCTGGCTCCCTCCTCGGCGCCGAATTGGAGGAGAAAGTTACTCGGCGGCGGCCCGGCGTCCGCCGCCGCCGCAGTTCAAGAGCAATGTCACGTTCAACAACTTGTTATGACACATGATCCCCCCCGCACGCATCCGCACCTCGCCGCCGCCTGCCCGGCGGCCCCCGGCGGGCCCCTTACCTTCCCCTGCAGAGGCCACGGGCACCCGCGGGCGTGTGCGGGAGTGGGTGCGTGT